>JAOWBB010003035.1:0-152208 GCA_028565995.1 Ricinus marginatus | reverse complement strand
ATAATAAAAAATAGAAATAATAATAATAATAACAATAACAATAATAATAAATAGAAATGATGATAATAAATCATAAAAATTGAAAATTGTTTTTTTCTTTGTCTCACATAAAGTTCTACTTACATTTTAACTATTAAAAAAACCGCTTTGTATAGTAATTTTAAACATTAATTATTGCAAGTCAAGAAAAAAAATAAATAACGTAATAAAATACTCACATTTCAACGAATCACATTATAATATAATTTTCAGTTTTTTACCTTTTTTAAATTCATCTGGAAATATCGTAATCGTGGCAGAGGAACCCGAGGAATGCAGGAAGAGGTGGCAGCGCCAAGAAACGGCAACGGCCACCTCTCGGAAAAGAGAAATAAATAAAAAGTCAGAAATCGACGTCGGTATTCAGAAAATTTAAGTCAGCAAAATCGAAATACTTTCTCCCCCGTAATTAAGCGAAAGCCTCTCTTCCCAGTTACCCGAAGCGATTTGACCTTTTCCTCCATATTGACTACTATCTTCCGAATACCAGTGGCGATAGCTACAGATCAACCAAAAATAAAGAGCATCAAGTGTCGCAGGCTCAAGATATTTTGTCGCGCCACAGGGCGAACAAGTGAGCAGGAACCCACAGTATTAAAGCGGTCAGAAACTGACAGAGTCTGCTGCGTGCGATGATCCAATCAATTTGCGCTTTCATCATTTGCGTTTGGTTCGCGATGCATACGTAAAACGCGAGTAAGCCGAAGTCTAAACAGCAATGGTAATGACAGCAATTTTTCAACGGAAAGGGCTGGGACTGGGTCGTTAGGGATAGGCGCCGAGCGGCAGGTGCGCTACGGGCCGGCGCGGACCCTCAGCTCGGGAATTTCGAGTAGAACGCATAAGTCAAATCGTAGTCCTTCAGCTTGCAGTACTGCACGTCCTGGCGCTTCCAGCGGTCGAACGCGCACATTTTCTCCACCTCTCGAATCTTTTCCGCAGCCTCAGAGTCCTGGCAACAACGAGAAAAAGGTTCATTTTTTGGTCCGGGACGCTGATATCCTGGGTCTACAGTATGCAGTAGGAAAACATCGTGACTAACCTCATTGGCGAACACGGTCAGAACGAAGTTTCCAGGTTGGAATGCATTTATTACGCGTTGTATAATGTCTTTGTACGAAGCTTGAGGAACGTTTGTTTCAAAACTCACATAAGAGAATTCCGATTCCGGAGTTATGTGAATGGTCATGTAAGATCCCTGGAATTGATAAACAAAAAAATGAGATCGGTCAACCATCGATGGTAAAAAAAAAGCCAAATAATCTGCTTTCCATCAACTTACACTTTTAGAAATTCCATTCATCGAATACCCGCATGGTTGAAATAAATAATCATCAATAACCATACTTGGTATCAACTTATCAATCCCTGCTTTTTGGGTAGCCTGTGCAGCCGAGGACGACTCTAGACGTGTAAAGATGGACATCACCTAAAATAAAATGAAATTTTAATTCTGATCACCGAATATTTAACGGGACTTTTCAAACGATATCAGCAAATGTTTGAACTAATTATCTACAAAAATCATTTCAAAAAATTCTTTGTATTTGTTTCCCGCAACAGGATTAAATTCTTCTTTGTGAATTTACAAGACGGGCTTAGAAACCCCACTGATACTCAGTCGATGCCGCTTATTATTCCAACAGAAGAATATCTCAGTTAATTTTAAAGTATTTTTAATTTAGCATTTAGCACGTGACTCACTCTTGTGTCTAAATTAGTCATGAGTATCTCTAGAGTCTGATCAGGCTCGCATTTTTTACGTTTGTAAGTAGTTTGCAGAGGGCTGAGAGTGTAGAGATACCAACAAGTTCTGTTCAACGCTCCAAAGCAGTAGGCGGAACCACCTGGAATTTAAGAAATTTCTCATACAACGAAAGCTCACAGTCGTTCCAACTCGTGTCATGAATAACTTTATCGGACACTCAACTTCAGCTTAAAATTACGTGTAAAAAGCACTGTCCGATAGGAATTGGACTCCGAACATTATTGCTTAGGAGCATGATTAATTCCAACATCAAATTTTGCTTTTGCACAAGTATCTAAACATTTCAATCATTAGAACGATTAAAACGTCTGCATCTTGTGCCTTGATAAATAGAAAAAATTATTTTTCTTCCTTTGTCAAACTTAAACTGGTATATAACGGATTCATCTTCGCCGGATTCCCTGCATCGCTTTAGCGAGGAACTGCACAAACCTCTGTCAGCAAAAAAGGAATCCAAAAGCTCCACCTCCTGTTCGAAGTGTTGATGAGGACTCGACTGCAGATCTGGACGTTTAAAATTTTTATGGGAGTAAAATACATCTTCGATGTAATCAAATCCCGTAATTTGATACACGACATGGATTAAAGCCTTCAAGCACTTCAAGGGAGTCGTCGTCCCACAGGTCTTCAATATAAGTCTGCGCTGCGCGACAAACATGCTGCTCTCGCTGGAAAAAACATCAAAGCCTTTTACACCCGCTTTTGCCCCGGAAGAGAAATTCAAGATGCAAATATACTAAGTTAAAACTGGAATTCCGCCTGCAAACTTTTTATTAAAAAAATTGTTACTTATAGATCACCTTTGTATATAAAAGCATATCTCAATACTTTTCATAAATATTTAAATTAATAATCATGCAGCATTCGTCAAAATTCAAATATACTTATGAAAAAAGTGAAAAATCAATCATGTTTTATTCTTGAAATGCAAATTGAAAATGCATGAAATGAAATGCAAAAATAATTGCTCACGTTTATTATTCAACTAAATTAAGTTTTATCGTTTCCCAAATAATTTACAATGAAATCATATATAATTTGCACAATCATAAAATAAATACATGTCGTAATAAATAAATATTTTCAACTTCATTTCATTTTATCACTATTATTCATATTCCGATCCGAAAAAGTTAGTAATAATTTACATCTGAACAAGAACATATTAATGTATGAAGAAATTGCAGAAATGCATTTTTTAACAATGTACAAAAGAAATATTTCAGATTATTAAGATGAATTACATCATCGATGAATTCAAAGACAAATACATTAATATAATTGCATCAAATTGAATTTCCCATGATCTCACTTTAAAACGATGAAATATCCAATCATAGAAAAACGTAACAAACATCAAATAACTAACATTATTTTTATGATGCAATTATGAAATTTCAATTTGTTTTTTTTTTTTTTAACTATTCAAATAAAAAATGTGATAACAATACTAGGAAAGCTTATATATTTATGGTTAACAAGAGAAATATCTTTTTTATATATCGAAAAGTTTTAGAGTTTTTGAATGAATTAGAAGAAAGCCTATAAGATTATTGATATTTTGAGAATAAGAAATGATCATGCAATCGCGAGTATTTGATTCAACAGTTATTTTTCTCCGGTTTCTGCTACTTCAAGAGCCGTCCTCCACCCATGTCAAAGAATAAATTCGGCCGTTCACGGCAGCAATTCCAAATGGACTTCATCACTGCGGGGTCTCCGCAAATAACACGCGGAAGAGAAGAAAATCGCTGTCGGAAATAGTTTTTATAGCCGGCTCGACCATAAGGACGTCTGCCACACGTGGGCAACGATGCATCACTATTTCGGTCGCAAAGGCGACAGCTTTAATCATTTAAAGGCAAAATCAAAATTATTTGGCCGCTGCAGGAGTTCAAGGAAACCCACATGGAGGAAACCAGGAGACGGTTCGCTTGTACGTTAAGATCCACCAAAGACGTGTCCGATTAACTGCAGCGGAAACTGAACGTGGCAAAAGCGAAGAAATAAGAGAATTAAGGCATGCGGACGAATTTATCTTCTGCCGACAAATGATGGTGCACTTTCACGACGGCCACAATCGGGGGCACGAGGAAGATTTTGCTGACACAAAAAGGACCATACAGATTTTAAATCTAATTGTTATTCATATATAAATGTGCGACTTGAATAATCCCCAACGCTTCGTCGTGATAAAGTGATACTGCATGAAATACGCATTTCCCCGTGTTTAAATACACAGCGAAAACTCAAGAATTCTAGCTTGGTGTAACAAATTTAACATATTTATGTTAATTAGCATTTTCCACAATTTGACGGAATATTAATTTTAGTCTGTGACGTCTCCTTGCTGCAGGAAATTATGTATCATATCGCACGCAATCAGTCAGTAAGCAATGACTTCAATATGTTCTCTGCGACAGCCGCATTTCCAATAATTTCCCTCCTTTTGCGGTTGTCCGAAGCTCTAACTCACTTATTATAAGCACGTGCAGGGGTGCAAACTCAATATCCAATATGTCGCGAAAAGCTTCATTTTGACGAGCACGTTAGAGGTTTTGCCCCAAGGGCTGTTGCAAGATGGGGAAATGTAGCCGAGGGCACATTGAAAAAGCGTTAAGAAAAAAAAAAAAAAGAAAATTGAATGCTTTTTCACCGAGATCGACGGCCTCTTCCGACGTGACAGATCTGAAGCAAGTGGAATTACGGGCCGAAGCGCACGGAATATTATCCGGGCTCTTTGAGGAGAAGAAATCGATAAAGCATCCCGCAGCACTCCCGGTGAAATGAACACAATAATTACACGGAAGTGAAATTTTCCGGAACCCGGGCGATCGGCGAGGACCCGGGAAATTCCGATCAAAAAGGCAAAAAAAAAATTAAATTGCCTGCTCGCAAAATACCGAGGGCGCAAAGTTGGGGGATTCATTTTCGTTCGGACGCAAAAGTGCAGCGAAAAATATTTCGGAAAAATAAAAGTTAAGGAGTTAAAGCCCCGTCGGGATTCGGACATTCCATCTGCGCATTTGCCACCTCTCTGGCGGAAACGGAAGGTGCTCCGCGCCTCGGCCTGCCTCGGAAAATCGGCCTAGAAAACCTTTTCGACCGGAAGAGGACGCGGAAATATTTCGCCAGCAGCGTTATCGGCTGCTGCGGCCCCCTGAAGATGAATTCGGACCGTTACATAACGAAGCGGAGAGCCGAGGAGTCAAGGCCCCGGCGCTTCTAATTTTACTCGTGCACCCGGTTGCTAAGCGAGCTCAGAAAGTGACGTCATCAATATCGACTGAAACGTCATCGGACGGGCTCATCGGAAGAGGAAGAAAAGCGGTGCGAATTCCGCTTGCCTCATGCGATTCCCCGCGGGACGCTTCCCCACGACCAGTTGCCCGAATTAAGGCCTGGGCCCGAAATCGTCTCCGATTCCCCATTTTTCCAACGAAAACCTTTAAATTCGAATATCGAATTCGGCTCGGGTTCAATCTTCCACGCGCGGCACAGGGCTTCGAGTAATTTTCCGAGGCCTTTCAGCGATTGCTTCGACCTCTCTCCGCTCCCCGGCTGCAAGCGAATCGAACAACTCGAACGGTGGGAAGCCTCGGAGACGGTCTGAAGAGAAAGACGTTCATTTGATCGTGCATTTTTAAGTGATGCTCCGACAGTCGGAGTCTGCGAAATGCGAAGTTAAATTTATCGCATTCTCTGCTTTTAAAAGGAATCGATAACGGGCTTTTTCCGATGCTGTACACTTTGCGACGTGCTAAATCCTAAGCCCCCGGCATTTAGGTATCTCGCGTTCGCAGAAGGAATCATTTCGGATGATGCTGATATCGAACGGCGAGTGGCAGGGCGAGCAAGGGCATTAAGGAACTTCAAAATGCGACGTCGAGGGCCGAACGCGCCCATTTCGAACGCGAGATCCTCGCGCAAAAATAAAATGCCGGATGAGATGAGTGAATGCCCTATCGATTTTCTTCGGCGTCTCGCAAAATTTTCCTTTAATGAAAGAGAATAACATCGAAAAGCTTTCCACACCGCAGAAAAAGGAAAGAATATTTCGGCACTCAAATGAACTTTGCAACAAAACATTTCTTATCGCGCCGCCGAATGTGACAATGAAAAAAATAAGGGACTTGGATTGCAGGTATTAATCAACAGCATTTTTGCAAATGCATGCCATTTTACCCGGTGCACTGTTAAAACTAAGAATAAGTGAAAAATTCTGTAAATTTCAAAATTATGAAAAAAAGTCGTGAAAAATTCACGTCAGCAATCGAAATGCAATTCTTGGATGTTTATTAATAAAACGTTTTTAAAAGTAAATTTTTCTTTTATACACTCTTAAAAAGAATTCTTTCTTCGTCCTCTTATTTTCAAGCCAAAATTTGAATCAGAATTTAAAATTTAATTTTGAAAAATATAAATTATTTGCCAAAATTCTTACTATTCCTTCCACTTAAAATTATAATTTATCTTAAAACTCGAATGCTGACTAAAAAAAAAAAAATCCGTTTCAATAATCAGAAAAAAACAATTTATCATGCTAAGTTTTACTGATTTTGAATGAAATATCAACAATAAAAACTAAATTCATTATCTTTTTAACGAAATTATCCAGTCTCCTGGCTTCAATTATCTATAAAGAAAGCTCGAACCATCATAAATGATAAAAGTAGAATTTTCATAAATTTTTTTGAATATACATTTAAATAAAGCTAGAAGTATATATAAAAAAAAAGAGATTTCTATTTTAAATAATCAGATTTTCCAAGCAAAACATGAAATGTACAACGGTATCCAGAATAATAAATTATGGGGGCGGAAACACCATATAATAAACATAGTTGCTATTACATATAAAAGTTCATATTCCAACTTTGAAGATTCAAAGCCTGTTGCGAGATAAGTCAACAAAGGTAAAATTCCACAGTGAAAAAACCTTTTTAGAATATTTATTATCATCCTCCATGCACGCTTTTATTATGATTAATTATCGTCAATTTTCGAATCATTCATTGTGTATTCCATTACGCGAGTGAGAATCTGAAAACTATTTCTTCCCCCCACGTCCTCATAAGTTAACAATTTCTAAAAATTCCTCCTCAACTTGTATTGTTCGAATTTGAAAAGTACTTCCCATGAAAAATAAAGTCTCGACGATCTGCCCAAAGTCGGATCGTGCCAAATTATTAGTTGGCGAATGCCAAAATCTTGTTCCATTCAAACAGCATTATTTTTCGACAAAAAATTTTAGATCGTCCACGTCTGCTGATGCCGGCAAAATTCTTTAGGAATTATTTTTTATTTTCCAAAAAGAGGAATTAATTTTAAAAAAAATGCAACCACGACTTTTCTCTACAACTGCTGACTTTCTAAAATTTTCTTCAGACAATTTTAAAATAAAAAATTATCCATCTTAATAATGTTCGAGTAAGGAAAGATACAATTATCATGTTTTGGCACCAGGCGCACGATCCAATTTATTTAAGAGGCTCCGACAAAAAAAAAACCCAATCCATATATGTACAACAAGAAACAGCACAATATACAACATAATGGCAAGGGTAATATATACAAATGATGAAAAACTTACGACAGACGTAACATTAACGGATTCAGGAGAATAATCTATATGCATTAAATCAATAACAGCATAAATATTTTCGGAAGCTTTAAAGAAATTAAAAATTATCGGCTTATATTATGATATGTTTTGTAGAGTATAATTGCTGCTGTGAAAAATTTTTCCTTTTAAAAATTGTACAGTGGAAAGGGTTATTATTAAAAGGATTGGTTGATGAAAAATTTTTCATAAATTTGAGTTACGTTATTCCTTATATTTTCGCAACGTTTTTGTTCAACGGCTAGATACAAAAAGACAACGACAAAAGTCGTTGCTTCATATAATGGGAAATGAGTTTATATTATCATGGCATATTATACATTGAAGGGAAAGTTAAAGCTTTTGTATTAGCAGAGCAAAGAACGTAAACTAGATCACCTTTCAAATGAAGTAATAACTTTGCTGAAAATCTGATATAAAGAGCATTGCCATCGCAAACGCTGCAGATTGTTATTAAATTCTTAAATTGTGAAAAATAATCTTCACATAAATTGGTGGCATTTCAATCGTCATGTGGTTCCCTTCCGTGGCAATGCAATTCTTCGAGTACGCAATGGAGCTATCTTCTGTATTTATCTTTTAACTTTTATCGTTTACTGATCGACTAAAATGCAAAGGGAATGCTAAAGTGTAATAAATACAATCAATTGTGATAACAAGGGTCACTTTCGAGATGAGTTCGAAAGTTCAGCTGAAGATTAAACTTATGCGATACTCCAAAACAATAAATAGATGTAACATAAATCACGGAAAATATTTAAATTGAATGGAAAGCTCCACGACTGTGGGATTAAACGGCCTCCGTCTGAGAAATGCAATGAAACAACGAGGAACATGAAAATCCATAACAACAGAATTTTCTCATTATTTGCATCACAAAATTACGGTTCGTTTAAAATCTGAAATCGCGATTTTCAATATGATTTTATCTTCTTTCACTAGACAAAAGTCTCGCACAAAGCATTCGGAGCGATGTTCCTCTGCTCCTCCCGAAATTAAACGACAACGAAGTGAAGAATGGCACAATCAATAGTTGTACCATTTTGTTCAATGGGAATTTGAACAAAAAAAAAAAAAAAAAAGGACTCGTTCTCGACTAAATAAATCTAAAACGAAAATATTAAATTACGGATCGCTAGGAAAACAGGGGAATTAGGGAAAAGTTTCAACCTTAAGGGAGCCGCAAGTCTTCAGGGAAGGCAGAATATAAAAACTTCATAAAATTTCTATGCGGACAATCGTGAATCTGTAAAACTGAAAAACAATAAAAATAATACAAAATCGCCAATTTATAATCAAAGTAATCATTTATATAAATTTTTCTTGATTATTTTTTCCTCAAATAAATCAATCAAATTATTTTCATAAAAATTTGAGACATTAATCTATACTCCACAGTGAAATAGTCACCTTCTATTCAAAAATTACACAAATTACCTAATTAAATATAGATTTTCTTCATTTTTGCACATTTTAAAGATAATTCAGATTCTTATTTTAACCTAGACTAACTATTAAAACAAGCAACTCTTATAACAATAAAGATTACAAAATTAATGCAGCACAAAATAATTATTTTGTCAATGTATACATCATACCAAGTAAACATTTTTTACAAAAGTTTGACTTTGATCTCTACATGTTGCAATGATTATAAAAACTGATTAAATAAATAAGGAAAACAGTCATTTAAAAATGGAAAAAAATTTTCAGAATATCTTAAGGGAAGATTATTTTATTGTTTTAATTAATAAGATAAAAATATTATACACCTATTACTTTTAATTTCAGTAAATATTTCTGACAATAAATGAAATACATTTAAAGTTTATATTTACTCATGAGAAAATAATAATAATAAAAATAATAATAATAATCACTAGCTAAATTTATTGCTCTGCAGCAGAAAATAAAATTATTTTGTAAAATGGAAAAATTTTTGATGCAAACACACTCAAATTTTCACTTCCAGGTAAAAAGCTAACAACAATTTTGTTAAAAAAATAACACATTCAAATGTATATTTGTTAAAAGCATAATGATTCAAAATAGCATGATGCTTATACATTATGTTATAGTATTTTACTAAGAAAGAAAATTTTTTTTTATGTTTCTCTTGCTGTCGGTAATTTTCAGGAATTCCAGACCTCAGTCAGAGGTAGACTAAAAAACATGGATAAAGAGCCAATTTTAATTATTAGTAAGGCACTTACCTTAAAACATATGCATCAATATTTTCATTGCGTGAAAAGCTGATTATTTCGCAATGCACAATCTCCAAAAGACTTTCCCATTTATTTCTGGAAGTAAAAAATTAATAAGTAGACATATTCTCTCCTAAGATAAACGTTCTGGCAAGTTAACAAGGATAATCGGCGAATTTTCGAACAAGACTGGAATGAGTTTAATAACTAAAAAACGTGAATGAAAGATTGAGAAATGGAAAATAACTTATTTAAGACAAAATCAAAATTTCGGCTGCTTTTGAAAATAGGAGGAAAACGACTTACAGCTTTGTTTTGTGGGAAGTAAAAATGTTGCCTTGTTCGATATTCGGCCATCCCGGTCCTCCATCTTGGATTGAGACCGGATCGAGAAATAAATTTAATAAAAGCAATACAATTAAATATTTAAACCTTATCTTACCTAGGAATTTTACGCAGATCGCAACCTTTTGTATTCCCATCCTTTCTGGTAAACCATAGCTCCAACAATTTCTCCACTCCTTCAAAATAATTTTCGTCATTTTCCGCCATCCTCGAACCACAGCAGGCTACCCCGTAATGAATTTCACTGGATTGCAAAATGTCACGTGGTAGGTCATGCGCTGTGCAAGGCACTGACTCCGGGTCTTTCCTTAACCTTTTCGTGTTTCTCAGCTTTTTTAAAATATTTTTTCAAAGCCAGACTTTTCTTCGGATTAGCTTCTCACATCAAATACTACCTCGATATGCAATTCTATCAAACCTGTCAAAGAAAAATCCCTTCAAAACACTTTACATCTAAGGTTAGCTATAGCTATCGAGATTTTTTTCATACATATTTACCTTAAAATTTATTCTATTAATTTGTTCTGCGAAATTTGATGACGTTTCTCTAATGAAAATTTTCCTTATCCAATATATTGATAATTTTCCAGAAAATTCGCAATATTTTTTTAAGAAGTAATTCAGTTTCTTAGTTTTTATTATTCAGAATGAAAGAACGGAAATTTGTGAATAAGAGAAATCTGTAGGGGAAAAGAGGAAATTAATGATTCAAATCAAATTTCATTAGTTTCTCAGAACATAATATATAAACAAAACAATTTTTGTATACTTTAAACCCGCAATTTGTTTCCTTCGAAGAGTGATCGTGGCATAAGACAAAACAATAAACTCAAAATTTTTTTCAATTATCGGTGCCATATAGAGGCAAAAATTAAAAAAAAAATTTTTTTACAATCATTAATCTTCGAATGCAACTTAATATTTTTATCCAATTACCTTATTATTTATTGATTACCTTAAGCTTCTTAAAATAATTATTATGAATGAGAGTACAACGAACTCAGTAATAAGCACTCTTTATTGTTAATCAATTTAGACATCCTACCAAATTGACATTGAGCTAGAAAATTAAAATTTATCTCATTGAGTTCTTGATCAAAATAAGTTTTCCGATTAATATGGTAATAGCTAACAAAATGATAATTTGACACTTCAAATCCAAAATTAACTCATAATCGATCACGTTTGTTTTACAATTCTCATAACCACAGAAGTTGATTTTTTTTTAGTATAAGTACGCAAAACATTCTAAATGATGGCTAAAATCTTAAGTATCTATTAAATCCACTTTCGATTTTAACTACGGTTTTCATGATTTGCACTATAGAAATGAAAATATTTAAATTTACTTCATGTAGATCGGGGATATTAACTTTGAACAGGAATTATTATCTTTATTGTACCACATTCATTCTTCCAAAAAAAATTTTATCAATTATCTCATCTGTTTTTTAATTTGTATTTTTTATTATAATAGTAAACTGTGAACTTTTCTTAAATAAAGTTAGCCACAAAAAATCAGATACTGAATTATCACAATAAATTTTCTTCCTGAATATTCATATTCTTTAGTGATTGAAAACATTAATTGATGAGAAATGGTATACTGCCTAATGTTTAAACTTTCTTTTATATGCTGATAATTTCATCTACTAAAGAGGTCATTTAACTATCAAGATAGTTAAATATTTTGCATTGAACTTCAATATAATTCATAAATATTTTCAGGTGGAATAAAATATATTATAAAATAATTTTACTAAAGCTGCAGAAAATTTAAGAGAAATTTTAACTCTTACCAACAATTAATATTTCATCCAATCTTGTAACATATCTTTTGAAGGAAATATCTAAAAATAAATATTAAAAAAAATATGAATAATTGATAAAAATTTTTTTTTGATGAATGAACATGAATATAATAAAGACAATAATTAATTAAACAAGAAAAAATGTATCATAAGCTTATCATTTTTTATTGGGAATAAGATGTTGGGATATATAATTGTAAACCAAATTGGTTAAGGTTTTTCTTAAAAACTTAAAATTTTCTTAATTCATTAGTTAAAAAAATGTAAAATTTTTAAAAATGCTCATTAATGTTTAAAAAATAAACATTTTTTATCTATATACATCTCATTTTTACTAAAATTGGAAGCAATAAATAAAGGAAAACATAAATATCAAAAAATTTTCTTCTCAAGATATATTTTCCATTATTCTTGTATTATGTGTTTCATTCACTTTTTAATTGTGAACAGACATATTTCATGCCATAACTTCTCTCTCCTTTTACTTCATTATACATGAAATGCTAAAATGATCATTTAATCATTCATAATATGTTCAACAACCATACATTATTCATCAAGTAAGACATGACGATAAAAAAATAAATATATTAATTTAATAGGTTTCTTTTTCTTAAATCTGTTTTTATGCAATAACATTTATACCTTTGGTATTCAATTATTTTAAAAAATTTAATTTTTTAATAAAATAATATAATATATGAAATATGTTATATATTTTTTAATGGGTAATATCTGGAAAAAGAAACTGATGAAATTAATTTGAATTTTAAAGTCATTCTACATTTATCAATAATCTGTTTTTAATTTAAAGTTATTAACGGCCAGAATATGAATTTTTAAGGAAGAAGTCTCATTTTATTCAGACAGCCAACTTATCACTGTTAAAAGATTAAAAGTTGGTAATGAGAGGCGTCATAATGGTTGCTGTATAGTATTGGCTAGTTTGGTTAGTTACGTTAAAAACAATGAGTTTATATCCTTATCAAAATAAAAATGTTGTCGCTTTACCTGCTTATGAAGACAACTGGGGAATGGAAAATTACTCCCAGGCTGCTTCATCAGCAGAGGTGATTCGAGTTGGCAGCAACGAATTAATAGATTCACAGGAACAAAGTACGATTGAAATGGAGGACACATTTGGTTTGGAATTTGCTGCAGTGCAGTGGTTAAATTTAGTCACTAATGCAGAGAAATTATTTAATCAACTTTTACATAGTATATTGCTGACTAGTGATGAAAAAGAGCAGATTCTGAGATGGTTGTGTCTAAAACAAGAATGCGAGGAATGTGTAGCCAGTGATGAAGCCACTAGTTTGGGTGAGCACCAAAGACATTCTTTAGAAAGGATTGAAGAGTTAACTGAAGATACAGAACCTACTGAGGATTTGAGCGATGAAAACGGCAAGTCTACAGATAGTCAATATGAATCTGACACAGAAAGTGATTTTGATTCCCATCACCCAGATTTTGAAGATAAGTTGGATGGTTACATGGAAAGATTCAGAGATCAAACAGATCAGTTAATTAGGAGCAAATTAATGAAAGATGAGACAACTGATGATATTGATGAAAGTCTTAATAAATCAGTGATAATTACAGTGCCTTCATTAACACCAAATGTTCATCAACAAGGTAGGTAAACATTTGAAAAATCTTACATTTATTTAAAGTTTAATATAAATACTAAAGAATTTTTATTATGATGTTTTAGGAAGAAGAAAAAGTCTGCATCCTGGGAGTATTCAGGTTCCTCTTTCCTTAACAGATGCTAGTAAAAAAGATGTAGAACCTGAAGAATCAACTCACAGTGCAAATTCAGAAGTGAAGAGAATTGATTACAATTTCTTTGCTCATGGATGTTCATCTTCATCAATAGAACCTTATAAGGAATTAAAAATACTTTCATCTGAAAATGAAGCAAAAAAAAATCAAATCAGGCAAAGCATATCTGATATAGAAGGGATGGTAAAGAGATTAGAAGAGATACAACATACAGTTCAAATAAAAGAAAGATTTATTAAAGAACTTATTAAAAATAGTGATGCTAGAGCCTCAGCAAAGATGAAATTTCGCAAAAAATATATAAAACTTGAAGAAGAATATTATAAGGCTCGAACACAGATAGCACATGCTGAATATACATTACATGAAACAAAAAGACAGGGAAACACAGATGTCAATCGTGATGCCTTAATGCAGCAGAAGAATGAAATAGAAAAGTATAAAAACTTGGCCAAACATTATGAAAAAAGATTAAAAGATATTGGAATGATGAGATTAATAGCTGGAGACAGTGCCAAAAAAGTTCTTGAATTGGAGAGTAGCCTTTTAGAATCAAAGAAGGAGATAGAAAAAGTAAAAGAGCAAATAAGAGAGGAAGAAGATCACAAAAGAAAGTTAGAGCAAGAGCTTTTGGAGGATGAAGAAAAAGTGAAAGCATTAGAAGAGAAATATGATTTACATGTGTATAGAGAAGCTGAAGATGGCAGCAGTGACGACAAAATAAAATGGATAGAAAATGAGACCGAAAGATTGAAATTAATTCAAGAAAAATCAAAGGTTGCACAGGCGGATAAAAAGGAAGCTTACGTTAAGGGAAGAAATTACTGGGATGATAAAAGGACGCAGCTTGATGACAAATTTTACGAGGTCGAACGTAAAGAGACTTTACGTGAAGAAATTAGGAATCTGAGAAAAACGAAAGATTGCCTTTTGGAACAACGGAGATCGTTAGATGAAAAGTATCGCAAAAACAAAACCTTGTCATCCGCGGAAAAAAGAACAATTTTAGAATGCGATGAAGGCATAGAAGCAATCGATGCCACAATTGAATATAAAAACGAAATCATGTGCGGCAGGAAATGTTTGGACAGAGGAGATCCGCAACAGAGGGAAGAAGGGGAGCAGATGCTGATGGATCGTCTATTGCAATTATCCGCAGACGAGATGCGAACACTTTTATGCAAATATTTTCAAAAAGTCATCGACCTAAAGGAAAGCGGGAAAAAAATGGAGCAGCAAATTCACGAACTGGATCACGAAATCGGCAACCAAGCGTGGCGCATACAGGAATTAACTCAGGCACTTCAGACGCAGAGAATAGAAACGGAGCGGGAGAAGGTGGCGATGCAGAGAAACCATCAAGAGAAACTGCACCTGATGTTGAGGCATTTTGCCGAGGAATCCGGTAGTTCGGGAACCGAGGCGAAAAGGCACATGGTCGTCGCGACCGAAAACGAACTGAATAAAATCAAAAGGGAGAACAAGAATTTAAAGAGGAGGTTACAAGAAATGGAGGCTTTGATGCAAGCGGCTGCAGCCACGAGGGGGGTCATGCGAATACGCAGTCGAAGCACGAGTCCGGTTACTCTGCCACTGAAACCGCTGCCTGCGCCTCCTTCCTCTTCGGCTTCTACATCAAAAGTTACTCGCGAAAAGAATAAAGTAATAATAAGATTAAATGCTCCCAAGAAGAAAAGTTCCAACAAAGATTTGGTAACGTTCTGCCACCAAAAGTAATGTGCCTCTTCATATAAACATGGCTTATTAACGTGATGTACCTGTCTGTAGGTAAACTATATCTTTTAATATTTGCCTTTTATGGAAGTCAGATCGCGAATGTATTTAATATATTTACGTTTAAAATATAAAAGAAAAGAACTGTGAATAACGATTTTATTCTTAAAATAAATTACATTGTTTTAAATTAATTCTAATCCCATATATTTTGTAATAATAACGAATAATTAAGCTTTTTTATCGCTAAGACTGCTAAAATTTACGTATACAAATTTGTTTGCCTGAACTGTTAATGTAAATATTTTTTTCTTTTAGTACATTTATTTTAAAATTATTTTTCTAAAAGTATACAGATAATAGCTTTAAAAGTAATGAAATGAATAATATTCATAAAAACAACATTTATAATTATCGCGAATTTTGTATCCCTTATTCCTTAATTTTTATAAATTTTGTAATAATGCGAAAGGAATTAAATCTTCACGAATTGATATATTTTTTAACATTTTTTTTGCACTAGTAGTATAAGACATATAATAATCAATGTAATAAATATGTATATAATGATAAATATAACATTATAGATATAACATCATTAATTCGTAACCTAGGAAATCTTTTTAAGCTAATAAAAATTTCTCCCTAATTTTTTTTTTGGTTTTCGCTTACATGAAGGGGTAACCTAACAGAATTTTGTGAATTAAAGACTGAAAACAAACTACATTTTTTGGTTATCTACATTACCATGTAAAATTTTATGAAACTTAAATGAAATATTAATTTTAAATCATATTAAAATCTGCCCTCATGACAGTTTTTCTTATTTTCAATAGTATGGTTTTAAAATGACTTACGAGTAAAGGGCAGCAAATTATAATCATTTTTATTTTTAGTATATTTATTAATTTTTTATTACATATTTATAATATATATAAAATATGTATGTATATATATACACATCCGACTGTGAGTAGTACATAATTTGTGCTTAATCGTAAATTAATTTGTTAAAAATTAAATATTATTATTTTCAACATATTTGCCTTTGTATAATGATTTTTCAACCTTCTTGAATTGCGGAAGCTCCTTCTCATCCATTGGCTCGATGATCTTTCCGAGTTCCGTTTCCACCGGTGTCTTTATTAAGTTACGATGGGCCGATTCAGGGACCCATTCTCGGCCAACTGGATTTCGTATATTAGATTCAAAAGCCCCGACACTTTTGAAAGGAAAAGGAACTTCCTTCACCTGGAAAAGAAATAGATTACGTTAATTGTATGTCTCCGGTAACCAATTTGATTACTATTTGATACTTGTGAGACATATAATGAAACTGAAGTTCTTACCATATGAGGGACGATATTCGAATTTGCTTTTTCACAAATAATAACGTCCTTTTTGTTGTGGTCTTTTCTCTTGGGCAGTTTTGACATGTCAAACGTAGATTTCCTCTTTTTGTTGCTTACTTTTATATCCGGTCCTCCCCACAAACCCCAACCAGGAAGACTGTTAGACAATTCGCACTTCGTAGATTCTTCTTCCTCTTTTTTCTTTTCTCTGAATATCAGATAAATGATTAGATTAGTTAATTAAAGTGCGCGAAACGCACTACTAAATCAGTTTTCGGATTATTAGTCCCGCGAAAAAAACCGATACTAAAAATAAAGTAAAAACTCAATACTTACTGAAATTCGATGACTGCATCATCATCATTGAAAGCTTCAGCAATATTCATCCTCTGGATTTCCTCCTCATCATCAAGGTAATCTTCATCAGTCACATCGTTTGGCAGTCTTGTGTTCAGCTTCTTAGGTTTCAGTTCGATGAACTTTTCCGGATCTATTTCGGCAGAAGCATCCTGTTCGGGTGGTTCAGTTTCCTGCTCTTTTGGAACAGCAAACTCGCCAACCGTGTTTTCTGGTTCTTTCTCAGTCGTTTCCATCATCTCTATATCAATCTCAGGTCTTATTGATGCGGGATTTTTCTTTAAAGACGCATCGAGATTTTTATTTTTATTCTTATTATTCTTCTTCTTTTTTTTTAGTTTTGCCTTTTTTTTACTTTTAAGCAATTTTTTCAAAGTTTTAGCGGCCATAGCTCCATCAAGTTCATCGAATAATTCATCGATATCAGCCGAACTTTTTCTTTTACCCTTTTTCTTTTTCTTTTTTTTTTTTTCCTGAACCGTTTTATCTTCGGATTCGTTATCGGTCCCAAGCCAAAAATCAGATGTAGGAGACTGTTCGTTGTCGCCATTACAATTCGGTGGTTTATTCATCGCATTATTAGAATTTTGTGAAACTTTTTCTGATTTACTTTGCGCTAGGGAGCGATACAACCATTTCTTTTTCGTCTTTAATATTTTTTCAGGATTATCGATTTTGTACTCAGAATCATTTATCATACAATTAGGAGATTTGGTTGATGTAAGAACTGCAGGATTTGTATCATCACTTAATTCTGTCTTTCTAGAATTTTCATCTATTTCATCATTGTGAATATTTTGTGTTGCGGACTTTTTAGAATCTTCACTCAACCGAGATTCTATTTCTTTTACTAGATTTAATGGTTCTTTATGAAATTTTCGACTAGTACAAGTTTTTGAATTTACTCTCAAAGAATCCACATTTTCGTCAACTTTTTCTTCCTGGATTTCTTCTGTAATTGAATTATTATGATCATCTGTTGATTCAGAGTATTCTGCACCATCATCTTCTATTTGCGTCTTCCTTCCTTCAGATGGTATTTGTTCCACCAAGTCTTTTTTGGTTGACTGCTTGGAATTTATCTCACCTTCATTTTTTTGTACCTCTTTATTTTTGTTTGCCTTTTTCAAATACTTTTTGCATTTAGTAACAAAATCTGTTACTTCTGGAGCCACTTGAATAGCCCAGGGATTTTCACTAGAAGTGACCATACCTTTCTGTTCCATTGTTTCGCTTTCGGAATCACTTGCATTTTCAAAATTAGCAGAATTTTTAACTTTTTGTGTCAATTCCTTACTCAGTTTTAATTGCTCTGCCAAAGCTTTTCTACTCTGAAAGAAGAATAAGACAGTTTACAAAGTATTGTTCCATTAAAACTCTAAAACACTTAATGCATTGAAGAGTATATTTTCAAAATACCTCTTTATTATATTTAGCTCTGATAGCTAAATTTTTAGCCCATTTTCCAGTGTTCCTGTGGCGAAGAAATGCACGCTCCTTTGCTCGAGTCTTATCCAACTCTTCTAATTTTTTTAAAGCTGCTTCTGGATCAGATTTTTGCAATTGCTCAAAGTCCTTAATTTTTTTTTTAATTTTCTCCTTTTTCAAAATTTTATGATATCTGAAGAAAATATGAAAAATTTAAAATTCTCATTAATTTAGCTGTCTTAAAGAAATAATTCAGTTTGATGCTTTAAATATTCTGATTCAATTTTTATTTACATCAATTCAAACTTCATTAGCTTTTGTCATAAAAACAGATGTAAATTTATTTCATTTTTATAACAATGAAAATTTCTGTGTAAAATATATCTGAGCTAATTCAAGAGCAGTATATAAAAAATACAAGCATAATTTAATTAATTGTTGAAGCCTGAATATTTTAAATAAACATCCAGTTATCAATATATCTTCCACTATTTAATTTTATTTTTTAAATATTACTTTTATTTTGAAACTTGCTTTAAAAAAAGTAAAATATTGTTTAATTTTATATTATAAAAAAGAACAGCATTTAGATTTAAATTTAATTTATAGTAAAATCATTCATTAATAATTCTGAGATTACTATATTAAAATAATAAATTTAATTATTTTAAATAAAACTGTTAGAATTTAATATCTACTTTTTACTCTTGATTTTACTCCGATGATGAGCTTTTGCTTCTTTATAAGACATTTTTGCTCTGATTTGTGCCATTTCTTTTTTTTTTGATATCATTTCTTCAAGAGTTAAAGGAAACTTATGATTTTCATCTGAATCACTTTCCTCATCTTTCTTATCTTTATAATCCCTAACTCCATTTAGTATTTTTGAAATTTCCATTTCCAATGGGGTCTGAGTCTGTAATGAATCAAACAATTTTGCTCAAACTTTAAATTTAAAGAATTAAAATAATTAATTTTTAAAATTAAAACAAATTCTGTTAGGTAAAGTACAGATGAAAATAAAAAAAAAATTTACCTTAAATTGACTAAAGAATTCATGACTTGTTTTTAATGTCACTTTTTCATTGTGTAGAGGAAACTCTAAATGATCAGCTACCCTGTATTTTTCAACAACCGGATCCCATTTTGTAAATTCACTTTTTACAGTCTGGTATCCCACTGATCTTTGGATTCTGTCAGCAACTGGTTTCTCCAAAGGTTTGGGCAATGTTTTTGACTCTTGTATAATATTTTTTACTCTCTTACTGATTAAGGTGTGAGATGGTTTATTTGAAAGCACACTGGCCAATTCATTTGCGTTAACTAAATCACCACACCCAGAAGTTTCTTTAGGTAGATAAAATTCAGAAACCACTGAACTTGCTTCCTTCCGGGTAGCCGGTCTGATTCTACAAGTAAAATATACTTGCATTTATTTGTTAAAATATTACCATGTTTTTTTTTTTTTAATTGAAATTTAAAAAATAACTGAAAATACCAATTTAAAATTATAATTCTGAGTTTCTGTAATTTTTTTCTAGATTTCAGTCACCAATTTTCGACTAATGACATTTCTCTAAATCATATGGTGCGGGCTCCAACTAATTCTATAAAAGAACTACATGAATGATAAAAGCGGCATATAATTAGATATTTTAACAACCTGCGCTCTTTAAAAAAATTCACTACCTTCGAGTGCTGTCAAGCTGCGATACTGCATCAAGCAAGTTAGAGTACTGTTCCTCATCTTCGGATGCGTCCGAATCATAACTTTCTTCCAATTTCATGATGAATCAATGAAGATTATTTTATAAAAAAGAAATTATAGATTTTCCAGTAAATACATATATAAACTTAACGTGCGAACCAAATAATCGATTATATTGCTGTTAGCAAAAACAGGAAAGCAACATTTGAAAAGAAAAATTTCGAAATTCATGCAAATTCAGGTTGTTTACTGGCGGGAAATGAAATGCATGTTTCGACAGTAACAAAAAATAGACTAAATGATTGAAGATTTGCAGTTTTATAATTTCATCATTTAGATTTAAAATAAAGTTATAAAAAAGCATCTCATAAAGTTACTCTGTTTGATATATAAGAGTCTGTCTTAAAATTTTTTGCTTGAAATGTTAAATAACATAAGTAAATGAAGGTTAAAGGTAAAGCAATTTGTTTTGAAATAAAAATTTCATGCTTAAAAGACGGGGTTTGATAGAAGGTGTGGGAGGTTTTTCCATTCTGTAAATAAGAGCAGTACGTTTCATCTTTAGATATGCATTTCCGGAACATTCTAATGAAAAAGATATTTTATCATAAATCCAAGAAGACTTAGATTTTAAGATAAGGCAATCGTCAAGAATTGGAACATTTTTTCGGCAAAAAGTTTAAGGAAAATCACGTCTCGATGTGGGACATCATTTTTCGATCACCCACATCTTGCGGATTCCGCCGCCATTATATGTGAAAGCGGGCAAATGTACAAAATACGGTTCTCCTTAGCGAGTTTATTGCTTTTCCTTTTTCCCTTTGTTTTGCTTCAGCAAATCCGGCAGTTTTCGTTTCCCCAGCGAAGCTTATGCATCACATGGAATTTAAGAAAACTTCTATTGCTCTCTCTGATCTTAGTGCCTTTCTTCCACCATTTTGAAAAAAATTATCTGTAGGCAAAATTATTCTCGGTTATTCGCTCTCCACAGTCGAAGGAAAAATGATATAACAATCTCCTTCGGTCACATAAAGGTACTATCCTGCTCTTAAACGGTGTAAGACATTTCTCGGCAGGATTAGAACTGTTTAATTATATGAGGTAAATGTTAGAAAAATGCTTTGCAGTTTATCTTAAGCGGGAGAGGAGCAATGCCTCCTAGAAATGCTCGAACAGCCTTCGCGCTCTGCCAGCGCATTGAAAATAACCTGCAAAATAAATAAAGAATTACGGAAAAATCTCTTAATAACAGTTTTAGTTAATTATAACTATGCATACTGTTTAATGGAAAAAATCTCACAGCGACACGTTCCAGTCTTTCTCTTCGTGTGATGCTTGCGGCTGTAAAAGAAATAAAATAATAATAATCGAAATGATCAGAAACCACACGTTATAATGGATAACGGATGAAAAGTATACATCTAGTCGCGTAAGCCTTACGAAGCAATAGCTTAGAGCGAAATATTTATACAGACGCAAGTGAAGCATGTTTCATTGCAAAAAGTTTGCTTAAGACTTCCGAATAAGCCCCAAGTGCTGAATAAATCAAAATAATTTAATGAATGATTTATTTTTCGAGCTGAGTTAAATAAAAGAATAAATTGTCCCGCTCTCCTTACTCTGTATCGCCATGTTGCAGCTTCTTTAATATCCACCTTGCTTTATTTTCGATATCAGCAAATAAATCTACCTCGGCTATTAGATTGCATTACATTTTTAATACACAGAGAATTACAATATGTATTATTCCGAATCAATGTAACAGCTAAAGGGCCTTCATTTCGCGGATACATCTTGCTTTACTTATCATTCCACCCTCTTTTAAACGTGATTTCCACAATTCTTTTTTTTTGGATGCCAGACTGAGCTGCGGAATTAATAAAATTTTCTTCTTGACACCTTTATTCTATTCATGCAAACAAAATAAATAAAGCTCTAATGGGAATTCTCTTAAGATTGAATTTACTAACCTAATTTGGTATTTAACCGCCACGATTTGTTTACTTTGAACCTAACGGGAATAGGTATTTATGCCTTATAAACGAAATTCAAATTTTATTTAATGAAGTTCCAAATATGCATGACAATATATACTTTCTCCTGCAAATACATTTTTCTATAGTCACGCAAGGAATCTTATCTAAAATTTTTCATTTAAAAAAAAAAAATAAATCTGTCATAAATGTATTAAGAATTATTCAATATCTTTCAATAAAATAATTTTTTGCTACATTTACACAATAGATGAAATTAGTTATATAAATTGATATATTTTTAATAAAAAGTATTAAATTTAAAAGCGAACAATTTTAAATAGATATTATATATTCAGGTACAATAATTCAGTATTGAATTATTTAGTAATTATCATTTCATTGTTTCTTGTTCATTGTGTTAATTTATGAATTATTTCATAATTATCAAAGTATCACTGAACGAATATGTGACTTTTACACAAAAATTAGTAAATATTGAAAATCAGGAAAAAAATTTAAAAATGTAATAAAGGTAGTCTAATTATAGACTACCTTGAAGTAGGGGACTATATTAAATTTTTTTTGTTTTGTATGAGTTATTTTTTATTGGTAGTAAAAGGTTATATGCATTCACGTAATAAAAAAAATTACACTATATCTTCATCGTTTTGTACAGTTTTTGTTTAAATCGAAGGTCCATTGAAGGTTAAGTTCAAATACATGTAATATTTTATTATGCAGAGTTACTAAAATTACGCTTTGGATATCGTTAATGAGATATATTTTACCTTAGTTTATTTTATTTATTAATCGTTAACTTAAGTTAAACGATGGATTGAACCAATTAGTTACATAAATATATGAGCATGTAAGATAGTGTATAAATAGTAAGGTCCGCCTTCAATGTTGAATCTTTTTCTCAATGTAAATTTCATTTCAAAAAATTTCACGAAAAAGCCTTAACAATTTCTTCCTGATTATGCCTTATCCAAACAATAATCAATACTTGCCCTTTCTGCAGTTTAATTTTTGCTAATTAAATATTCTACTCTCTCCCGAAGTGCATTAGAAAAAAATTGCTGGCTTCTATAGTTGTATTTTTTCGTTAAGAAGTTACCGAATATTAAGTCTGAACAGTTAATCGAATTGTAAATTTGTTCATTGTGAATTTTTAAGAATCAAAGATTTTGCTGAAATTCTTATTTACAATTGCAAAAGGAGGAAAGAACTCGATACTTGTTAAACCCAAATTGAAAAAGCGTTTCACACTTCATCACTGAGGAAAACATTTTAAGTTTCAACAGCTTTCGAATAGTTATGAGTGCATCTTCAACAGAATTTAATGCCTTTCATATATTTTTTTGCATCTTTTTAGGTAACAACAATAATAGGTTATATAAAATTTTTTGTTAAAATGATCATGTTACGAAATGATATTAATTCTTTCACTTTTGTTGTTTCTGTTGAGAAAATTATTGAAAAATATAGCTATTAATGTTAAGTTGTAATTCTATTAAATTGTTAAATTTAATCAATTGTGATTTTTATAATTTTATTTTAGCGTAATAATTTTATATCTAAATTATTACAGAATTTAGTTTACAAAAAATTAAGTTAAAACCGAGTTGCATAAATAAGTTCCAGTCATTTTCATCACCTTATTTGTAAATCGTTGTTATGCTGCGCATTTGGTTCCGACAGAGGAGTTATCACTGAGTGATCGTATAGAAGTTGAGGTTGATGAACCATAGTCAGTTATTATATTTACTTGAAGGAAAGCTTCATTAATAATATTTATTACAATTATATATATATATTACGTATTCATTTGATCGGGATTCTGATTCCAGTTTTTAAAAAGGCATTAAAAACCAATTTAAGGTGCTGAATTCATGAAAAATGCTGGAAAATGCCTATGAAAAAATACTATTTAGGTCCATATAAGATGATATCAAAAAATATTAAAAATATATCAAACAACAGTTTTTGTAATATCTTTGAATGAAGAGCTGAACATATAGAAAATTTATCATTAAAATATTATCCAAGTAAATATTTTAAAAACAACCGATTTATTCGACAAATAATATTTTAAGCTTCGTCCAGCTAATTTTTTAAAAATATCACATTTTATTTTATATTTAGTCATTATATTTAGTCATTTAGTATTATTTCATTAAGTATTGCGCTAGAGTAATTTTTATGTTACTATCAATGAATGGATGGTTTGAAACAGATGGATGAAAAATATAGCACTTAAAAATATTTTTGTGGCCGGATATGCTATAAAATCTGCGACAGAACAAATTTTTTAGATGGATCATTACGGAAATAATCCCGGTATGGATGGATCGCTGAGAAAGCCGGAAGTTATATTAATATAAAAAATATGGCTAATAATGTATTAGGTAACTAATTGCATAAAAAAGTGAATATTACTTTTCAAATATTATTCATGATTACAGGCGTAATCAAATGTCAGCGGAAGGTATCGTGAATGTCGACAGTTCCTTAAAATTATTGTATAAATTCGGGAAGTAATAAATGATCCTGGCATGAGGGATATCGGGTATATTTCATAAAAACAATATTTTCATAATTTTTCACCTTATTTTGTACAAATGGTGCACGATTAAGAAATGAAAGGATACTATACCACAATTAAAAGTAATATGATATTTTTAAAAAGCTTTAAGCAATTAATTGGATTAATTACATATAAATTATATATGAAATTCAGTCTTGTTGTATGAATTCATCCGTTAATCACCTTGTAATTATATCATAAAATAAGAAGCAAAAATCTTGGTTTCCTAATTCGTTTAAACTCAGAAGAACTGAAAAAAGTGCACGAATCAAAATATATTTAGATCATATTTAAGCAGGTCGACGTAAAAGATTTTAAATTGTAAAGGATAAAGACATAATATGCGATGTTTTTGCTTAATATTTAAATAATGAGATATCTTTTAAGTATTTAAAATTTATGTTCGATTATGGAATATTTTTTAAGGTTCCAAGTTGATTTGATACTAATTGCGGAGAATTGATTTTTCAAAGACTCGTAAAGTGCATATTTTCTTCCTTTTAGCATTTTGTGAAAAACAGATAAAAATATGGTCAGTGAATTCTTTTAACAGTATTCTTTAATCTCTAGTTGATTATCATAGGGTTTGCATATAAATGACATTGTGTAACAAATCGTAATGAATGAATAGTATGCTTCAATATTTTGTACTTTTACTAAAGGTTCATTAGACAGAACTCGAAAACAAGAAAAATATGTATAAAATAGTTTTAAAAAATTATTTCGCATTTGAAAATAATTCTCACAAAACATCAAATCCACATAGTTGATTTATCTGTTTAATACAAAAATTATGTACTTTATATTAAATTATTCAAATTATAATAACTCATAATGTGTATATTTTATTTTAGATTCAGTCATTTGCTATGTATAAGTTTTTTCAAAATAATTTCATTAACGCATAAGCCAATAATTTATTCCAAACAATTTTTATTAATTTAAATAACGATTTTTAAAGATAAATATAAAATTTATTTTTAGTGTTAATATATATATATATAGAGAGAGTACTGCTTACTTGTTTCATATTTTAGTTTAGTAATAGTCGTGTTACGATTTTTAATATTAGAGGCGAATATTTTTTTTAAATTTTGTACGGAAAAACTGATTTTATTTCTTGCAACATTGCGTACTGGTTTAGTATAGCGTGATGTAGAAAATTTGATAAGATTTGATTTTTATTTTTCCTAAAATTAAATTAAAAAAAATTATTTCAGCAATAGTTTGAAGTTTATAAAAGTATAAGGAGGAAAGCGAAGTGTTTTATACAGGGGGATCAACCCAAAACGCAAATTCTGCAGAATTTTATCTCTCTGCGGCTCTATTGTTATGCAATATTAATATTGATTTTCAGTATGAGAAAAGACAACCTATGTTTTGTCAAGTTTTGTGCGGAAATGAGAAAGTGACAGTCACCACCGGTGCAATTAACACCATTGGACCCGCACGTAATTGGAGGGAAAGTGATACATTTTCGGAACTGAAATGGAATTTAGCTGAGCTAATGCATATTAAAAGGAACGGATAAGGAGCTCGGATTAAATGCCGAACATTACAAGTGAGATGAAAAAGGAACCGACCATGAGGAAGAACATTTGGACGGTGCATTACCATTTGGAGAGTATTTCGATAGGAAAGGAAGTTTCATTAATTTTAATGTCAGATAGAAAATTACGCGGCATCGGCAAAGTGTGCTCTAATGAAATTACGAACTTCGTACAAAACCCTTTGCGTTGTTATCGGGATGAGAGGTGGTTAGGTTAGATTATGGAAAGCAAAGTTGGAAATGGAAGAGAAAACGTTTAGGTCTTCTCGGCGAACACGAAAACGCCTGCTCGTAAGGGGCGTTCGGGAGATGGAGACGCAAATTTCAAGATAAAATCGCGGAGGCTTCGGGTTTCGCTGCGGCATACGCCACAGGGTCAAGCCAAATAATCGAGATGCCCAGACTCCGCGATTCGCGATTTCCGTTCTTTGATTGGATAAGACGTGCGGAAGCAGGAAACGAGGGATCGTTTCTTGGTTGTTTCAATTCTGCCGTCATCGCTTTTAAATGGTGCATTCATCTGTTTGTCATTTCGGAAGAGACAGTTAAGCCCGCTTGAGTGGCTCATTACGAATGGAAAAAGAAGCGCTGATGCGTTACTGGCGAAGATTCGGATCCTGAAAGTGGTTCCCCCCCTTCGAATGTCACCGCGTTGTGGTGTCCCGGAGCGGAAACCTGCCGATAAGTTAAACACTGAAAACTGAAGTCGCGCTCTTTCGCGCCAGGTTGCCTTCGTTTCCAACGCTTAGCTTATGGGGCCGCGAAAGAGCCGAGGCCTGCTTCAGTATTGGACGGTCTGAGAGTACTTCCATGAGGTTTTTGCAGCATTTTGCATTAGTTGGTCCCGGCAGTCCGAAGAGGTGTTTTTCGTGTGATGCCGCGGCAACGTTCGTTAAAAGTCTTCAACTTGTCAGTATGTAATTTTATTTGATCGTTTTTCATATAAGTGCGATGCTATTTTCGAACTTTAAGTGCGTATCGTAAGATATTTTTGCAACTTGTGTAAGTTTTAATTGGATGGATTAATAATAATTTATGTAAGTAAATTTTGCTTATTAGATCTGGGCAGAGTTATCAGGTGAATATTTGTTAAGGGGGCGTAAATGCTTTAATGTTTCGGTAGATAAAACAAAAGAGAGAAGAATAACAATAAAGCCGCGTCTGAAGCGAAACAATTTCACAAGAATTCCAAATCCTGATGCTGTCGCTCTCTGTCAGCGACAAATTTTTGCGGCACATTGACAGTTCGAGTTTATGAACGTCAACAAATGTACATGTTGAAAATCGAAAACTTCATTTATGGTTAAAAAAATATTCTTCCTTTTTTTCTGATTTAACTGTAAAAGTTGAATTAAGCCCGAAGCAATGCATTTTGTAAAGAAGATTTCTTTTTAATAAACATAATGTTACTTGTTTTTTTTTACTTAACTTTTTAATGGGATTTCAGAATTGCAATTAACATTTCAGATTCTTATTTCCTTTCTTTAAATAGAACTGGTCGGCTACAGATATTTACAAAAAAATATCAATTACCGTTTAGTATTGCTTCAATTATCCACTAATCATTATTTTTAAAGTGCGAACTCCATTAAAAGAAACGCTGGAATTCGTATCGAAAATAACTAATTTCATAGCAGTTATTAAGCAAAAACTTAAATTTTCCTTTATGCGATTTTTGTCCCTAAATTCATAAATTCACCTGTGCTAAAGACAAAATTTTATTTCTTGTGTTTGTTATATATAAAATGTTTGTAGCATGGACAAAATCATTAAAAAACATTAAGTCTTTCATAATATGGATAATCTTTATTAATGACAGATTGTGAAATTATTAGTTCATTACTTTTTCCAGCTTATTGTGTACTGGTGCAATGCAATAAAAACGAAGCATTCAATATCTTCAGTCACACACAAACCAATGACTTTCTTTTTTTATGGCTTTTATAAATTTCGGATTTAAATTCATAATCATGTATTATGTGACTTTACAAGAATTTTTTTTGACAATCTTCATCATCATTCTTTTTTACAATCGGATTATAATCCGAATCTCATCACCTTTAATGATAGGCAATATTTCGCATATTATGTATTTGCTAACATAGATTATTTTAATTCATTTAATCTGTTGATAAAATGTAAAAACCAATTATTTTCATATTTCAATTTTGATATATGGTATTCTTAGCTTCTGATGCAAATGAATGAATTGAGTAATAATATCATGAGATGGTGACACAACAAATTGAGCTTGAATCGAAGTTATGTATTCTCTAATTCTTTTTTAAGAAACAATATATTATCTAATCCATATATTCATATTCAAATTTTCTTTATGTGATTATATATCGAGCATCTCTTAAAAAGATGAAACATTTTTTATATTTTCGCCTCGACTCGCATGTAGTTTGTAGACAAATTTAATGGGTTTTCGCAGTTATGAAGTAATTAAGTAATCTTGAAGAAAAGATGCTTAAAAAAAATGAGTGTAAATATAAATCTTCTAACATTAAAAGTTAAGCGCTTCTTTTCGTTATGCTTTGTATGTTTTTTTGTTGATTGTTTTTCGTATTATGCGAAGAAATTCCTCATAAAGCGAGATCCATACCAACCAACAGTCGTTCAACATTAAGGACAAAAGGGATCTTAATAATTCTTATTAATGTTCCTGACGCGATTAATTAAAATTAAGACAGTTTAATTTAGTCAGTATCTAACAAGTATTCTAAAACTTCACGTATTCAATACCTGCTAGCTCTAGAAACATATGTCACGAGCATGACCGTCTTATAGGCATATGCTTCATCCTCTTTTGGATTGTTTATATTTCAAAAACAAGTTTTTCCTATCAGCCCCGATTTTACTGTGAAATCTGGCTCTTTTTACTATATTAAAACATTAAAATCATTTGACACCATCACGTTATGTATATTCCTCGTATCGATGTTCATTTTTTAACTTTACACTATTTCTCCTGCATTTGTCGGTCCAAAATTTGAGCGCGTTTGCTTGATAATCGTATTGTTGCTATAAAATGAGTATTTCATAACTCTTCAAACAATTTTTAAACATAAATTATAAATTCTATAAAATTTTTTTAATTCAAGTTAAAAAAGTTTGAATGCGATGCGAGTTTAATTGACGTAAAGATGATGTAACCGAAAGTTAAATTTGTGAGAAAAATATTTTTACATTTTCCTTATTAAATATTTTCTAACGCCGGAAAATTTTCCTTTTTATATAAATGTTCATTTTGTGGTCGAAATTTCATTTAATTTCCGTTTTTACAGAATTAAAAGCATCTGAATTAAATCAGCGAATCAAATATTGATTTTCTTAACATGTATGTAAGCATGGATTTAATGTTTTCGAAAAATATTAAAAAATAACATTAGTTTGGGAAATGGATACAATTTTTTTAAGCGAAATCTCTTTCGATTGCAGATTTGCAAGGTTTACGCACATATTTGCATCCATTTATTCACTCGTGCACTCAACTGCTCATCTTATTTTTATGGGAAATCAATGCATTGGACAAAAAAAAATGTCAAACAATCTGAACGTGTTTGATATTGATAATGAAAAAAAAAACTATTTATTACAGGAGTCGATTCATGCCGGTGTATTGAACTATTAAATGTACCGTAGAAGGCATTGACTTTGAATAAGAAATCATTCGGATAAGTAGGACCGGTTTCATTTCAGCCCGTTAAGAATTGGACCATATGCTTATTATAAAACGCTTTCGTTTTTCTGTTTTAACGAAAACTTAAACTTTTATTTCTTAAGGAAAAAGAATATTTGATTGGATTAAAATGATTTTTGCACGAATCTGTTATGTAAACGTTTTTTATTATTTTTTCTTTGCGATCAATTCAACGAGTTACCGCTCATTTGCATAATATTATTTAATATAATTATTTAAATGCAACATACACCGCTTTTAAATTCTTACAAAGTGTACACCGATTATTTGTAATTTTTCCTATTCATATTTACGTACACTTTAAACAAATGTAAGGTTTCAATCAGGGTTTAATATGAAAAATACCCGGGGTTCGTAACATCAGGATGATGTAAGCTATTACCTCGATGAATAATATGTAATTAATGAATATAACTGAATTGTTCTTTGTTGGTTATAGGATTGCTATGTAATTTAAACTAATAATTTACACACTTAATTTTAATACTAAACATTTATGCTTAACTGTAAACCCGATTACGTTGTTTTACGGTATGCATTTAAATCTTGGATGCATATTCGAAATGTTTCTTAAAAGTGGCTTCTTTTTTATTACTTTACAAGGAAATGTTCTAATTCGTTCCCCTTAGATGTGAAAAAATAATTTTAAATATAAAATAGTTTCATAATTAAAAATTTAATGCATTTAAATAATCTTCGGTAATATAATGTATTATGAGAACGTGTGTGCTTAAATTAATCTTTCTGTTTATTATATTTGAAATCATTTCCATATTAGTCACGTTTATAAAAGCTTCGCTTTCATTTTACTTGGTCATTCTTTTACTCTGGATAAATCGTTTTTCTAAATTTTTTTAACCGCATATAAATTCGATGAACATTTTCTGCACGTTATGTCTTCATATAAAAATTTATGTTTAAAGACAATTTGAATTTTATTTTAATCAATTTCAGTGCATTACATATTGACATTAATCGCTTTTCAGCATTTATTTTATGTATTTAGCCGTTGAAGACAGAATCATATTTATATATAAATAATTATCTAATAATTTGCGAAGATGGGTTAATAAAAACTGAATGTACGGTAATATTTGTCTTTTTTAGTACATATGTTTAAAATTTTCAGATTTTCTTTTGTTTTTATATTTGCAACACTCCCTGACGAACTAAACTTTTTAGATTGATGGAAACATACGTAACGTGAGGAGTGATATGCAAAGAGATTCCAGTTGCCTGTCGATTTTCTCTATTCGTTAAAAGCATAGTAGAATGTTAGAAAGTATAACTACATTAATTACCGCAATTTTTGATGGTTTCTATATTATTTATGAAGCCTTGGGAAGGAATCATTAGAAAAATAAAACATTTTACACGGTCATCTGATTGCTTTGATCAGCACATCCTACCATAGTTATATATGTCGATGATATTAACTGACTCGGTTCTCTCAGACAAGACTCCAAAAATGTTAGAGTTATTATGTCTGAATCTGTTCTATCAGAGAAAATAAAACAAGGCATGGATAAGAAAAAACATTGTGCATTTACCATTTAATTTTACAAAACGTATTTTACTTCAACTGTAAATAAATCCATTTTTCTGTTCACTTCATTACAATTCCTGAATAATTTGATTTCTTGCTTGTACAATAATTTGTACGTTTCTCTCGCATTTAAGTGTGAACATCATAACTAATTTACCCAATGAAAATTGTGTGAAATAAAAATGATGTTTTTTCAGCTTTTGCTGCATTGGTACTTGAAAACAATGAAATTAACACACCAACTAATATGGTCTAATGTTTGTGAACGAGATGTATGTACTTTCACACAATATTATGTATCCTTCACTCTCTTTCTCTCTAGTCGAATCACCGAAATATATACCTTGAACGCTCATCTGATTCATATTATTAGCGTTATTTCATAAGCTCATAATTGCTTCTGTACAAGTGAAACTGTTTAAAGATCGCTCTTTATTTTGGCATCATAATATTAAGGAAAAACACAAGTTTTCGATAATGCACATAACCCAACGGAGCTGTGCTTTATTTAAAGTCGGCACTACTCATCGAGATGTCCGTCATAATAGCATTCCCTTTCAAATATGTACATGCCTTCGAATCGTTCCGAAAAGATAATTTAAGTTTGTGCATGAAAATAGCCATCCCTCATCCATATTATTTTTTGTATTGTTGATCACTGCATTTCGGTGTTTCATTCTAGTTTAATGTAACCGATCATTAGTACTGAAAATGAAGTGGTGCGAAACATTTTAGTATATCTCGACTATTGGAAAGAAATCAAAAGTAGATACATACATACTTAACAGCGTGACATTGTTTTCACATCAAAAATATGCAGATTTAATATTGCAGCAAGGGAAATGAAGAATGGCTTTTTGGATAAGTTAGTTAGAATTGTAAAATTATTTGCTCCCTTTTAAAGTATAATAAATTTATCTGAGCGATATTGTATTTTTTTTTTTTTTGCTTTTATTATTTGATATAAATAAAAGTGACAGGCATGCAGGGGGCTTATTACCTGATTTCAGAATGAATGATGTATAAACATGTAAGAAATTTTCATTAAATTTCATGATGAGTTTCTCCTCGGACAATGTTATTATCTTTCTTTTATTAAGGAATTCCCGCATCGATCTAATATCCGAGATAAACTATCTGGTATAAGATTTCAATTTCTACATTACTGCAAATTAAACCGCTCCAACATTTTTAATAGTAAATTACATAAGGCAATTACCACCGTATGTATATGTATGTATCTTTTATATGGTGAAGATATTTTCATACAATAACGTTTTGAGCAAATTATAGAAGATAATTATTAAAAAGATTTGTGTCATGCTTAATTTTTAATTACTCGATGGATTTTCCTTCACTTTCTTTTTCATTTGCACGGATTAATAGATAATTTTCTATCTTCTGTGTCATCAAATGGAAATTAATGCATAATATTTTTGGGAATACAAAATTTTTCCCCGATAAGGAGTTAATATTCTCACATGGCCAAACAGAAGACCTGAGAATAATCCTGGAAGCAGATGATGTCAGACAATATTCCGATCAGTGAAGCTTTTGGCATACAGTAACATTTTTTTATTCTATATTCATTGAGGTGTATGTATATTTCGTATTTCGATAGTTTGAAAAATAACATATTGCAATAATATAGGATGCTTCTTAATATTTGTATCATTTTCTTTCGTACCGAAATGTCGCTTAGAGCAAAATGGCGAATGTCAAATCTGTTGGAATCTAATGATGGAAGGAAGATACGAATGCAGAGCATGCAGAATAGAATAATTCGGCCATATTTGTCTTCGTCATCTGTCGCTGTAATTCCCAAACATTGCATAATGAGTTCCGCACTTGCAACATGCCGTTATAATGCCATCTAAACGTAGAAGAATCTGTCGACGTTGTCCTCAGGTATTCCAAGTATAAGTTTAAATATTTAACTGAAGAACTGCTTCGAAGTAACACTTTTCGAGACAACGCTGGACCTTTAAACAATTATAAAGAGATGGAATTGACTTACATTCCAGTTTAACTCACTTAAGTGCTTCCAATCCCACTGGAGAATGGCAAGCTGTCACGTTGTCGATGTCTATCTGCTAAAGATAAGCTATTTATTCTGGTGGTTGGAAAATAAAACTCTTTCCCTGCCTTTTTGCCACATCAATTTTCAAATTCTCCTTCCATTTGGTTGTGAATTTCTAACTGATTAATAACTTTGTGAATACTCACGGACCCGTAAAATTTAAAATACAAAAGAAAATTTTGAAGAATACGGATATTTTATTCGGGAATTATTTGTAAGCAATAATTGTATTGTAATTAATTTTGATGTATGAAATTCCGCACACTAACAGTAACGAAAGCGGAGATTACTTTACTGAAAGTAAATCACGGGTAAAAAAATAAAAATTATTAATTTTCATGGATACAGAACTGGAAATTATCAATATGTTTATAAACTCAATAAATACATATATTGAATTTTGAAATAATTTACGCTGCGAACAGGAAAAATATCGGATGATTGTCTGATTATAATTTAATAGGATACGAATAAGCATCAATATAGATTGCGAGAAGAAAATACTAATTGCATGACTTATGATTTATTTAGTTCTTAAAATTTTAATATATTCCGATAAAAAAAAAATATTTTTCATTAATTATAAAGAGATGCAAAGACTTCGTAGGTATCTGAATTCTTTTTTCTTCTGGTCGCTTTATTATACGCATAAATGAAGTAAATTATTTTATACCACGTCATTAAACAATAATATCAATTGAAAATTTTTGTGGAGGTTTTTAGGCTTATTTCAAAAAATATATAAATCTTACATATTTTTTTTTTGCATTATAACATTTCTATGTTATTAATTTGCCGGAGACGTGAATTAATGTGTCTTATTATTCATGTTAGTTTATTATAAATCTCTAACTTGAAGATCTTCCTTTTCTGGATATGGATAATATATTATATACGCCACATAAGTATGAATATTTTGCTTACTAGTTTAATCGTGGTCAGATATTTTTTTCTTTAGCATGTTATATTCACAAAGAAAAAGATTGTTGATGTTTCATTTTGCGTTCGAGAGTTCGGATTATTGCATGATTTTATTTTGACTTTTTATTTGAATGTTTAATAGAATATCTCCTTGTTCGTCATCGGATTCCTAAAGAATCATACGTAATTTGCAAATTTCGATTACACGGCATGAAGAATTCTTAATTTTTCGAAATTCGAATGTTAATTTTGATGAAATTAACATTGCCAGAAATTGGATGCAACGATGATTTAAGTGTGCTTTAAGAACTGAATATTTTTTAGCATTTGCCTTCTTCGTAAATTCTTCAGAACGCGAAGTCCAAAGTGGAAACCATAAATTCCAATAGCATATATATATATATATATATATATATATGTATATGGACGGACGATATCGCTGTTCCATTACGATGTGAAATTGGATTAAGTTTCACGTTATCTCATCTTTCGTGACAACAATTACAATTTCATAATTTAATTTCATTTTATGGAAACCCCTTCCTTGGCCTTCCGCTTTTCTTTTATTCTCAGAGCTATTTCGTACAATTAGTTCCTTTTTTGCTTCTGATTTGCTGGTTTTTCTTTCTTTTCTCCGTGGCACCAACGTTTCATGAAATATTTTCACCTTCAGCTCTCAGTATATTGCATTAGTGCGTAAATGAGTATATGCCTGACTATCAACTTAAAACGGTAAAATGCGTAATGAACTCGCGGAAAATTATCCGACCATTAATAATTTCTTAAATAACCGGTATCACGGATGAAGTGACCATGTATACATAAATATTTGTAATTTCTATATATATATATATATGGATAATAAATTAATATTTTTAGCAGTCATTCGATATTGTATATTTAAATGAACGAGCTTTTTGTGAAAGATTTTATCTATTATATTAATTGAAGTATATCATTTTCAGGGTTGCGCCTTAAATGCTCATGTTTATTAATCACAGCCTTAAGAAATGCAAAATAATCATTGCCAGTTCGGTTTCATTATTTAAAAAATTAATATTTCATAAGATACATTTAATGATATGCTTAAATAATATCAAAAAAAGGCTGAATTTTATTTTATTTGTATATTCAGGTGTTTAGTTTCGATATTCTTTCAATGTAACTGACTCGGAATTTAATATTATAATATCAGTGATGGTCTGGATAGCATGATGCAGATAATATGAGTTCTAGCTGAAAGCACGAATCGGGCCAGGGCAGGCATTAACGTTTTTTCGATTTTAATTGTGATTTAGGAATTTGAACTCGAATGCCCTTATTTTCACCGAATCAGGTATCAGTGGACGTGCGTGCACTTTGCACGGTGCCTCATCCACTTTTCCAACTTCATCAGCCGCAACATACCTTGCGGCGCCACTTTTGGCATGCCAAATGCAACGTCCTGAAACCTCCTTCGTCCGTTCACATTCTGCGCGACTTTCCCGACAGTGATTGGCCCTCCTGCAAACGCGAATTGATGCTTCCCTTTGGGTTCCCTCTGAGCACCTCTGCAGAGGGAGTGCGCTGTGCGCGAGGCAGATGAAGCCTCATCCCATTGGGTTCGATGTAACGGAACTTAATGCATTGCCGGTCTTCGTTACACTGCACGAATGGGTCCTGCATCTTGAAGCGCGGCACCGTCTTCTCGGTTGTACATCTAAATGTTCGGCACGTAAACGAAATGCCGAAATATATCAATGGCGCGGATCCTTTAAGTATTCTTTGCCGAACCGATGGTGGCTCGATTTCAGGTTTTAAGTGAATTTTCGGCATAAATATGAATACAGCACAACAGACGGATTATGAACCGAAATGTATCTGGTAAAAATATACCGAAGTGTAATTTAAAGACGAAAAGGATAATCAGATTAAGTGCACTTTATTTTTCACACGAGCCATATCAGTGACGTATTAAGTTCGATAGAGTCCGAGGTTTATCGGATGCACAATAGAGTGTTTTCACATGTTCCCAATATATTCGCAAAATTTACAAATTCCGGACGTTATAATTGCTGAAATTACAAGTCGCTCAACCTTTTTCGTGGTGCAATTCATAAAGGTCTTTTTTTTTCTAAATTAGCCCCTAAAAAATGCATCAAAATTTCAAGCATAAATGTCACTTTCACGTGTGGACGATATACGAGGACGAATATTTCATAGCCAGTTGCCTTTGACGTGGAATAATTCCCCCGATCCAAGCAGTGCATTTTTAAATATAATATTTATTTATTTATTTTTTTCGAATGACGTGTTATTAAACAAATTGAAAAGCTGTGTAGGAAATGAAATTTCACGCACATCCATGCTAGGTACTTAATTCCGTCAAATTTAAAACTTTTTTCAGTCTCTCACTTCGCGGCGAACTTTTCTTTTCCTGTTATTAAGATATAATTCGTTTTCAGTGCACATTTCCGTGTGGTATTTCATATAAAATACCGGAAAATACTATTATTAAGTTTCAGTTGCTCTCCTTAATATTCCCCTTTTTGGCAAAATCATTTTTCGTATGCATTACATAGGGATTCGTTGCCAATAACCATTTCGCCTTGCATAATTGCAGAGATGCAGCATTTTCGGATTTTTATATTCGCTAACTCGGGCCAGGGATGTGAGCAGCAGTTTTTAAAGTGTGGCCCCTCTTCAGCGATCGCATGTAAATTCATTGCTCAAGTTAACGTAACCATTAATACAAGAAAAGAAGCTTTGCGTTAAAAACTGAGTTTTTGTCAATGCGATAATGAATATGCTTTTAATGTAGTAATTGCGTTAACATTTAAGCTCGAATTTATTGTATTTAATTAAGTAATTACCCAAAGTGAAGTGTATTTAAAGCACTATTAGAAATTTTATTGGGCATTCTGAAACCGAATTAAAATGAATTATTTCTGTGGGGCGAAGTTTTAGAAGATATGTTTTGCATTTTGCATTTACCTTATTCATATTCCTTCCTGCATTGTTCTCGGTTTGCTTTGTACTTTTTTTTAAATTCTCCTTCCCTCCTACAAACGATTCTCCTTCTGTATTTTAAATATTATTCCTTCTATATAATTTGTGTCAGATTTAGCCGTGCGAGGTAAGAGTGCCCGAGAAGGCGACAGATTAATGAGGAACAGTATCGAAGTAATATTGCAGCGTTACTTTCTACTTCTTTGCAAACACTGAGGAAGGTGAATGCGTTTTACATTTAGACCGATTGGATGTGCCACCAATTTTTTCCTTACCGCTGTATCTGGTGCATGACCTCAAAGTTTTCATTAACCACGAGCATCGCTCTTCGCCAGGAGATTTTCCTATGCCCGAAGAATCCGCCCGAAGCCCGTCGATCCCACCGGAAAACCTGCGGCCGTCGTCGTCATTCCCGGTGGTGCCGGGACAGAAGTCGGGAACGGCAAAGGCATCGCGACCACGGGAAAATGTTGGTGAACGAACAGTTTTACGCAGAGGATTGCAGAGGTCGGTCGTTCGATCTCCTTTCGCGAAAACCGAATGCTTGCATGTCGGGAGACGACAGCGGGACAATCCGAAGGGAGCAAATGAAATTTTCCGTTTCTCCTTTACGCCGCGATTTGTCAGGTTTCCTCGGTTCGGCATCGGCGGGAAGGTTCCGGCCAGTGGTCCAAGAAGCGACGATGTTTCGCTTCCAGGGGGCCGCGTCTTACGGCGACGTCCGCGTGGGGCCGCCGAGTGGTCGGACTGTGGGCGGCTTCTCGTCAGGACCTCCGGCGGACGTTCAAAAAGTCGCTGCGACGCTGACTGGCGACCGACTCGCCAGACCGAGGCCGGAGATGCGGTGATTTTCGCCATCGCTGAGAGGAACGGCGGCTTTGGAACATTTTGGTGGAACTCCCCGCAGTGGCAGCTCCGAATTTAGATTGCGAACGATTTGCGTTGTGCGGAAATGTACGCCACGATTGGGACCGCAAAGTTACGACCTTTTCGCAGCTTAAAATATTGCGTTGACCCGGCCCTCCAATTAAAAAGGTTAAATGGAAGCTTTTCACATTTTTTTCCACAACAAGTCTAAATATATTTTGCATGGCCTAAGGTTGCCGTTAATGGAGTAAAATCATGTGAACGATTTTAAGAGTCGAAATAAAGAATTACCTTAATGGAGCAATTTTGAGTGCAATCATGCTTTCTGTTACTTATAGCGTTAACACGTTCAAACATTATATGAGTAATTGCTGGTGATTTTGAGGTCAGAGATGTACATACTCTTCTCGAATAATTAAATTTTACTCCTTTTGCAAGGTTTGGCCGGCATAAATCACGATCGCCGAGATTTTTAATTATTAAAGGTTAGATCGTTAGATCGTAAGAGACCGTTAAATCGTTATCTACCCGTCCCTTTTCGCGTACACCAACATTTTCGCTCGATTTAAAAACTCGGGATTTGTTTACGATGCACGTTCATGCATCGGAACAGGCAGTAGCTTCTTACGTGGGATACCATGCGAGAGGAAAAGGGATGGCGGACAGGAAGAAGTTGCGATTAAAAATCACATCGCCAGAATAACATGAAATGTTTGCGAAAAGTGAGCGCGAGACTGGAAGGATCATAAGATCTAAGACTACGTTATTTACCAGTTTCGTGCAAATCGAAGGTGCGGAAGTGGTTTTAGAGACGAGTAGCCAGGTTGGTGTCCAGCGAAACGACAAAGTTAACGCGGAAGCACCCCGAACGACCGCGTTATCTCGGATTTCGACCAAGTTTTTGCTTCGCATTTTACCAATTGCGCCGAAGGCACCAAAGTGTGCTGACGAAGCCGGATCGGTGGAACAATGATTTTGGGATCCGGAAGAGACCGGAATGGTTCGGGTGAGATGTCCGAGGGCGACTCGCACCGTGGCATCGACATACGCTGAAAACGGAAACGACCGACCGTTCGAATTACCTGTTCACTTTGCTTTTGCTCGACGGAGAAAAAAAGGAACCGATTCTGTTCGAGCGCGGCTCGCTTCGCTGTTCGGCCCGTGCCCCACGTTTTCCGACGTGTCGGCAGCCGATCGATCGGTTTCCCGCGCGAGCACGGCCGAGTCCGCCAACTTTCCCCGAGTGCTGTTCGCGTTTCGAGTGCGGCGGGTGATTTTCCTCGCGAACAGGTCAGGATGGCGAACGTTATCGGGCTTTCTCCACGAAAGAACAGATTTTGTGAGAAAATATTCAACTACTAACCGGAGCTCTTTCTCTCCGCTCGTTCGGAGTGATATTTACGGCAATACAATGCCGCATTCTCACTTTTCCTAGATGATGATTAGTCGGCGCTAAATAATTTATCAGAATAAAAATTTCCCATGCAGTTCTCATGCCCGCCTTCGTTTATTAACAGCAGTTTCCATAAATTGGGTCTACCACCGTGGATTTTTCTCTTTTTCCAGATTTTCGACAAAGCCGAATTCGAAGTTTAAGGTGGCGAAACTTAAATTTTCCCTCCAACCACCCTTAACTACTGCTGACCCCCATGCGAAGAAGCAGACCCTTAGAAAGATTCCGCTCGCTTGCTGTGCACGAAACGGTCTCTCTGCTCTGACCTCTCTTTCTGTTTTTACGAGAGTTTCCACTTCCTCAAGTGCCGGCAGATCCGCCGTCGGCAGAAAATTGCCATTTGGTCCGTCCAATCCACAAAATGTGTTTCGAACGTCGTTGCGAGTCACTCACTGGCGAAGTTTCTTCTTGACGTTTGTCGAAATTAAAATTTAAAATATAAAATTAAGCTATTTATCCGGTCAAATCAAGGAAAATAATCAATTTTGCATACGCGCATCGGCGATTGTGACTACTTGATTTGGTAAAGTTTCATTCCTTCGAGATCCGGGCCCCTCTTGCTGGGCCCGTGCCGCCGTTTAGAGACGCAAAAGGTAATGCTTCGCGTAATGCGGTGCTTCGCTGTGCTCCAAGATTGAATTAGCGGGCCCCCGAGGTGCACGAGGGCGAGAGGGGGCTACGGGAAAAGGTCGTGGCCCGTGGACCGTAAACTGGGGGCCATCCGTTGCGGATTTGCCGTTTCGGAGGCTCGAAAACGTGTTCTGTACGAGGGGTCACACTCCGCGAACCGGTTTTTTTTGCATACAATATCATCATTATCTATTCAAAAGAAATGCATTATACATAATTCAAGCTTATGAAATGAAATAATTAACCGCCGAGTATGTAGGTATTCAGGTTCAGAGTCAAGGTAGAGGTGAAAGAGTACGGTGCTGGATATCCACCGTGTGGATTTTGTCGGAAGCTCCACTTGTGGGGCATGCTATGCGAACGCTTTCCTTCGGAGGCGGATGGAACCGGAAAAAGAGGATGAAATTCTCCGGATATCCGGTTGCGAAGTTGCTTTACGGAAGGGTAGATCGTGGCATTTTACCATCTGTTAAGATGCGTGAGCGATGAGAAGTCGAAAGAAAAAGTTCTTCCTTCCTGTGCTTTTTAAACCGTGATTGATGACTAAACGAGTTATTGCGAGACTAACGAACTGGCACCTTCATTCATTACCTTAGCGTAATTTCGCATACCCGGGGGTATACTCAGGTACAATTGATATGACGGACTCCAATAATCTCATGCTTAATAGCGCGATTCGTCTATTGCCAACAGGTGAGACGTAGCCTCTGGGCGACGCATAAAGTTTTTAACGCCGTTTAATGATATTGATATTGTGCAAGCGTAATATATAAATCAAAGGAAGTATTACATTAAAAATTTCCAGCGTCGGGGGCTTATATTTTAATATACATACGTACAGAATGTCGTGGTATTTTGTCATATAGGAAGCATTTAAATCTAATTACTCGGAATCTTTGTGAAAGAAATCCTTGCAGGAAGAGTGACACTGGTGATTTTTGGTAACTTCACTGCCCCACACATTTTTTTTAACCTTTGCTTTTATGTAATTGCAATTAATAATGTTATGACTTGCTTGTATCGCATCGCAGTTTGAGTTTGTCTTGTGTACCGATAACTTCTTAGACCATGCTGAGCTTCGGTGATGGACGCGTCTGGCGAGGTTAGTATCTTGTAAGGAAACATTACATCGAGAACAGATAGAAAATACAATTAAACTCCTTTTTTGTATCATCTGAAATTCTGTTTTAATTTTTTTTTTTTAATGCTAATTAACATTCTATATTTGTAATGATTAATAATTAATATTTTACGTTTTCAATTCACTATTTCGCTCTGTGGCCGAATGCCCCAGATAATCACATGAATAGAAATTTTTTTGCCAATACAGATTGGTTAAGCGTACGATCGAAGTAACCTGATTTTCCTTTTGGAAAAATAGCACTGATGACAGGTAAAACTGACAGTAAGTCAGTGAACTGCTTAAAATCAGCGTCTCCACGCGCGGGGCGCAACTCAGAAATCTCCTTTGTCACCTCGGCAGGTACGACACGAACGGCATTTAGCTTAATAAAACGAATGGTAACTGACGCTTTAGTTCATGAAAACATGCCCCAAATCATTTGCTGGCGATGTCGACGATGTTCCTGCATCATTTTTATGTCGTCCGACAGCGTTTGAAAGATAATCTTTTTTGCTTGCGTTAAAGGTGCGATTTTTTTTTTTCTCGCTTAAGACAACATTTTTCTTTTGTCCCGTTGCATTGCTCTTCGGGCGAACGTCGCCACGTTCTTCTTTCCTCCCGGGACGAGCCACGGATCGCACGTGGAAGAGGAAACTTTTTCCGCTTTCACCGCGGCCGGAATTCATTTCCGGTCTGGCAGCGATGCCAAACGCAGTCGTTCTGTTAATCACTGATCGATCACCAAGGCTGGTTGCCTCGAATAATGTTCGCTTGCCCTCGGCACCCCAAGATGCGGCTCTCGGACGTTGGGATTCGTTTTGCGCCGAGCGGCGCACTCGAACAGGAGGAAGCGATCCGAAATGCGCCGGAACTTAAAGTGCACGTGGCGCAAAAGCGCGAGTGCGTTTCGCTTCGGATTGTCCGCGCTCGCGATTGTCGTAATTCAAATGGATGTTTTCGACTTCTTCTGATGGCTTCGAAGAAAGCCGCAATCCGGATTTCGTTTAATTATGCAGTAAAAATCAAATAAGCACAAGAATTTGATAATGGAAAGACACCTAGGAAATATCAACATTAAAGTTTCACTTATTAATTGTAATAATAACTTCACGCGTCAAATGCATTAGAAAGAATCACATGTACATGTAGTTGTAGATAAAAGCATGGTTATACATTTGAGAAAGTTACGTACGGCTTTTTTGTTGAAGTTTTTTTTTCGAAATTTTATGCAAATTAAATGCGAAATAAATAATGAAAAATAAAATTTTTGAAAAACATTCGAGATAAAGTATATCAACGAAATAGTATTTGAGTGTATGTAAAGTGAGTTTTTATTGCTAATATAACTTAAGACGTTAACGTAGTTGGAATGCAAATCGTTACGTTAGGTCCAATACTTAAAATTTTTACCATCGGTGGTATGATTTATATATGCGGCGGGAAAACATAGTTGGTTTTATATGGCTTGGATAATACAATGTCACGGTCGAATGCAAGTTTTTGATCGTGTATTTAACGGCCGCTAAAAGTGAATTACAGCCACGCGCGTAACGTTCGATTAATGCGATAGTCAACGAAGAGTTGCACGTGTCACGTGCATTTCCATCACGAGATCCTGCTCTGTATAATCCCGTGACGGGATGGCATGGAAAATTTCGGGAAAATGCTTCAACTCGGGGCGGTCGACCGTTCTCGGTGCACCTCCGCAGCGAGGACCGCAGGAAGAACGCGAAAATCACATGGAAATGTCGGAGGTGGAAATTGCAAAGAATCCATCGTCGAGATCTTTCCATCGTAGCTCGGATTTATAATGATCGCGTCGTGATTTGGGATCGGGGTTATTATATATATTGAAATAATATGATTGTCGTGATTTCAGAGGATTTTGCACGAGAAACCCGGGTGAAAAAGTTAATTCTGCCTTGTGCGACATGACGCGAGCCGACGATTTCCTCCGCGAAACCGTCTACAACGGAGAAATGGAAAATTCGGCCGGGTCCGAGCGCCCGAGGTGAAAAGTTCACTTTTTTTAATGCCTCAATTAAAACGGTTTTTTTTTGGGCGCAAAATAATCCCGGAGGCGGCGTTCGTTGCGCGTCATGCAAAGGTTGGTAGACCTTGCGGGGGGCGGGATTTGCTGCCTTCAACCTAACTGCATCTAAACGGAAATTCGTGGGGGGAGGGGGGGGAGGGCCCCACGGTCTCGGCATCTTCCCGTCGCACCGGAGGCGGAAATGATATTTGCGTAGCGCTTTTCCGAGCGGAAAGGAAAAACTCAGGTTTAGCGTCGAGAAAATTATTTCTCCCGACGCATTTAATCCGTTCGCGAACGTGGATCTTCGCAAAAGGATCCTTATGTAAGTTTTGGAAGCTGAAAAGTCTCGCGTAAGCTTGGGCGCGCTTCATCCGATTTATTTTTCGAAATTTTTAAATAAATCCAGCTTATCGGATTCATGCACGTGCAATAAGAAATAATATTTGCGCTTACGGAAATCCCGACCGCTTTTTTTTTTTTTTTATTCTTATATCGAACGTAACGCCAAGCCTTATGTGCTTTTCGTGCGTGTGTAAATAATGTCAATCATTGATCAGAAGCTGTTAAATTCAATTTTCGAAATTCGTCAGAGACCACGCGGGGGCCCGTTGGTAATATTCGGAGAGTAAAAATGAGTACCTTTTGATGCGATTGTTAATTTTATGAAATTTTTTTTTATCACTGACATCAGGATAGGCAGTTATCAACTCATACAAGGATATAACGTAATGCCAAATTTTGTTCGAAACGATCCACGACATGCGTCGAGGGAACAACATTTTTTCCCACTAAAATACGTGTAGGTAATGGCAATGCGAAACTGTGGCTAATTACGTTTCAGTTTCCCTGCACAGAAGTAACATTTCACTAAATTAGCGCCTTAGATCGCAGTTTTTATTGGTGCGTATTCATTTTGCGTATAACACCGCGATTATGTAAATGTCGGCCTTTTCTCGGGCGAAAATTCGGAATTGGCTTTAACATCCGTTTCAGTCCCTCGAAAAACCTCTGTGTTCAGCCCAAAACGCGGGGCATTTTGCCTCAAACTTTGTCTCTGCAGTTTTCACTTCCTCCGAAAGGTGATTTCTCTTAAATGAAACGCTGGAGAAGTAGGCTCAGGCAGGTAGCGCAACATTTCCTGGGAGAAATCTCTAGACCAGAATAATTAAAGTCAAATTTACGATAGTTTGCCCGCACGGGAGGAAGCCGACGTTTGCTGCAACGATGCGCTCAAAATGAAAACCTGCCTGCGCACGGGGCTGCGGGAAAGCGCCCCTTGCCGCGGTTCGGAATTTGCCTTGGAACAGGCTTCCCGGTCCGTTTCCCGGCAGCAACGCCATCGCGACTCGTGACACGACAGCGCGGAAACGACTCGCACGTCCGGGCTCCTTCCCGCAGACGAATAACGCCATTTAGACAGGCGAATAAGAAAACCGTCGCCCGAAAGCGGGATGTGTTCGCGTCACCGGGAAACCGTTGTAACCGAGGCCGCCCTGCACCCGTAGCCGGGAATCATCGAAGTTTCCGCCTCGCGCTGGCTCTGGATTCGCTTTTAAAATGCGCACTGGAAGATTCACGAAAATTCAAATGCGCGATGGACCGTTGATGACCTCTCGGGCAGAATTTTATGACCTTTCGCGTTCCACTTGCCCGTTCGATCATTTTCTCCGTGGGTTTGACGTGTCCTTTGACCCTTTCGGTTGTTGGTTAGGTTAGGTTGCTGGAGCCCTAGGCGATCGGTGTCTTATCTATATCGGTGGCTCGGACCCAAGTTTATGGACTCCAGAGCAGGTTGAACAACACTCGTCGATCACCTTATCGCACTTGTACCCGAATCCGGTACTTCTCGGCCGTCATTTAAAACCGCATCTGTTATCTTGCGGACGTGGATTTTACGTGTGCCAGAGAGTGGCGTTTTCCCATCCGGACGTCGTACCTGCATACTTCATCGTGCCGAAAGAGATGGCTTTGGCTTTCGAAACGCGAGCAGAACGTCCATTCGTGTGTGCCGTTTGTTGGAAGCGCGGTTTGCGAACCGGTCTTCTTTAATTTGCGCCTTTCTTTGGATTTCCTTTTCCGGAAAAATCCTTTCGCTGACCGTCTGCACGTCAAACGTTCGACATTTTTGATGATGTGAGTGCGACGCGTCCAAAATGCCGCAATTTCCGGCGTGGAGATCGATCTTCCGCCCATCCGTTTCCGAGTTGGCTCGTGCTTTTTTGTCACGTCGAAAACGAAGTGAAATATTGTCGGCCGATGATCAAGAACCCATTTCGTGTGGGAACCGGTCATTGTACAAAATGCCGCGTTCCTCATCCAACCGCGCCCCGCAACACTGCCGTCCAACGGGGAAGATGTTTTTCCCTTAGAATTTGCCCGAGCATAAAGAGAACGCAATTGCAAAATGATTTTTCCGCATTTGCTTCTCGTGTGCGATATGCTTGCATAATTTACGCCACCTTGATGTAATGTTAATTATTTTTGTTACATAAAACTTTATTGTTGAGCGAATGCATTCCAGTCATTTCTTCTTTATTTCGAACGATGACCGTAAATAAGTAGAGCTCAGTTCCAAGTTTAAACATCCTCTTAACACGGAAATAAAAAAAAAATGAAACAAAAAAACGGAGAATATGCTACACTTTTTAATATACCTGCCGATGTATTAAATAAGGGGCACAAATATTGAAAGTCATGCGTTTAAAGAGCTGTTACAACATAAAACGCCTTTCGCCATGTGTGACCGAACAGTCCTGCAACAGGCGTTGTAGCTGGGATTCACATCATTGACCGAATCGATTGCAGTTAACGCAATATTAAGTGAGATGAGATTCGCGTTAGGAGGGAAATCGGAAAACGTCCCGATTTATCGTGCCGATAGGTTGGGTTCCAGGATCGAACGGAGGACGCAACAGATGCGACGCAGGATCGACGAAAGGCTCCCAACCTGATCTCGAAAAGCGTCTCTGGCTCCCGCAGCCGTAAACCGTCGGATCGTGAATGGTGGTCGCCCAGGGTGGCCGTCTTCGTGACGCCTGCAGGAGAAGGAAACTGTTGCCGCAGTCGATCTGCTCGGCGGGATCGCGGCGCGGGGGCGTCAAAAAGCAACGATCGCGGGTCGTGGCACCCAAGATTTGACGGAGTTCGCCGGACCTTCGTGCGGCATCGAAGGGCAGCAATTAAGCAGGGAGCGGACCTTCGGCCTCCTCAGGTTCGGCGCACACGGACCCAGCGCGAGAGAGGGCAAAGAGCCGTCCTCGGGCGACTGCCAAATAATTATGATTTCTAAATCAATTTCGCGATTTTCCATATAAATTTATGTTATCGGGCTGGCGAGGGTCATGCGGCGCCCTTTGCCGCATCCGCTTTCATAAATAACGGCAAAACGGGCACTTAACGTACGGGAATTTATCTTTTGCGTTTGTCTATATTTTTGCAGGTACGAGTGAGAGCAAGATGCGGACATTGCTAAGCACGGAATTTAGGAGCCTGATGGATGCCTTTTTGGTCCTCGCGTTTTCATCCGTGTTCTTCACCGTTTCTTCAGGTGAGTTCATCCACGGCCGAAGCCTTTCGACTGTCTACACCCGAAATAAAAATACCAAGTTTATTCTCTGAAGCTGCAGATTGGAGGTTGGTGGCTCGTGTGCGGAGCTCGCGGCCAAGGAAAAATCGCACCTCGCGCAGTCGATTTCGAAGTTTCTTTTTGTGAATTTTTTAAGGAGCTTTCCGCTTCTTGGCGGTCCATTTGTAATGCGAACGCAAATGAGCACGACGCGTTAGTTTTTAATGTAAGAAATACGGAAGCAGACAAGATGCGCTTCCTGCAGATCATTGGCTCGTGTAATTCACGCTATTCGCGAACGGTTATTGAAACATTTGCATTGCCATGATGTTTGGCGCCCGTTTAGGAAATACAGAATGCAGTTGGAAAGTGTCCGCACCGACTTTCTGCCAGACTGCGTCCGGATGACGGTGTAAAAACTGAAATTGTTTCGGTTCCTTCTCTCTGAAGATTCTCGACGAACCGGAACTCATCGAAGTCTGCGTAGCTGGCAGCCTGAAATGTTCCTCGTCTCGGCCCTCCTTCGCCGCTGAAGTCGCGGGGCCCTGAACCCCGGTCAGTCACGGTGGCGAAGTCAGGCGTGCCGGTGCCTGGCTGCCGGAATGCCAAATTGCGAAGATGACTTGTCCTGCCCCGCGCTGCATCCGTCCATTTCTGGATCGCCCTGGACCTAGAGAACCGGGCAAATGCGTCGAACATTTTCGACGCAAGCAGTCATAATTCCGACAGCATTTTTCAAGATTTTTTCCCCGTTGGCTGCACGTCCACGGTGAATATCGAAAATTCGTGAAGATGTTGCATCGGAACCGTCCCACGTTGTTCGCGAAACGACTGCAAGGAAAATTTCAGATCTCCACAATTTTGCATCGTCCGAGTTTTTCGAGTTCTCCGTTTCCCGCTGTCGTTTTTCCAGGGCTTTTTTCCCCCGACGAAAAATCGCCGCAAAAGTCCGGAGCCGTCATTGCTTCCACTCATTCAGTTACCTCGACTTTACAGTATAAACATCAATATTAAGCCCTGGTCAGCCGCTTTTATTATTCATCATAATCCAAGTGTTAAAGTCGTTATATGCTATAAGAGTGCCTTTCGTTTCTTTTCTCTGGGCAATAAACTCCCAGTTATACACCGATGGAACAGGTATTTTTACTTATTTTATTGGCGATTACAATTATGGAAGACACGAAAGATATTTATGAGGAGTTGTATTTTAAAAAAAAGAAAATTCTCAGTTCCCTTTAGATAAATTTTGTATCAACAGTTCTTAACTTTTTTACCTTGCTTCGAAAATTTTATTTTGAATTCAAACCAGATTTATATGGCAGTTTTAAAGATTATTTCAATTCAATTTCACGATGATTTAACATTTGAAAATGTATTTCACCGTGAGAAAGTATAATCGCATGAAACCTAAATGGTTCGGAAAAAATTCAAAAAGGAGAAAGGATAAATCGATTTAACGCTGTTGAAATCATCGTAACAGAAGTCCTTAAATAATAAGCAATTTTATTACGGCAAATTAAGAGCACAATTATCCTTTTTCAATAGGTAGGTAGCATAAGAGAAAGGCTGAATTAGCTAAGCCTTTTATTAAGACGTTGCTTTCAGTAAAACTTGGAGTTTTATTAAAAAGAAAATGATTCTGGAATATTGATTAAACTGCAATAGGTGCACATTATTTTATACATACGGTACTACGTAATAGCTTATATCGTTTTACTAATTATCTAATTATTTTAGACCATCATAAATCAGAAATCCGGAATGAATGATGGAGACCGAGGTTGATGCATGTATTTTACACGTTTTATTGTCATGTTAATCTCGTTCGAAGTTCACGTGCGGCAACATTTCGAATTCTTAACTTCAAACTGAACCGCTAAGTTATCTGCTGCTGCGTTTGCAATGTTTTTCCAACATCTTGAAAATCGGAAATTGTAATATAGATCCGCTAACGTGTCACGGGAACTTGCCTGCGTCCCTGATCCGGAAAGGTTTGGCGGACACTTTTCCCATGCGGCCCCTCGGATTTTAACAATTCCAAACGATGGAGAAGACCGAAATCGAGGCATTTTCCGAAAGCCCAAAAATCGTGCAAATGCCCTAACCTAACCGAAAACTAAGGTTTTCCCTCCGAAGAGTTTGGGCCCGACGGGCAGCTTCGAACCGGCTATTAGGGCGTGGAATCCATGTAAAAATGTGAATGGGCAACTGGTTTTTTGAAATTTCTACTGCTTTTTATAAAATAAAGGTTTCCAATTTAAAATCCGAAGAAATTTCTGCACCTCTTTGAGAGGAACATCAATGCATCCTACGTCTTTATTTGATGGAAAGAAACAGCCGTGCACTTATCACCCGACTGAGGTATGCTTTGCGTCCGTACTGGGGAAGTCTCGCATCCATCAAAGTGAATCCGGTTCACATTTTCTGGATTGTATCATTTTTTCCACCGCATATTTGAAATGTTAATGCTTTATATAATTCGCAATTCATACATTCTCAACGGTGGTTTTTCACAGGCGATGCACGAAGACGTGTCCTTTTCGCAAACTTTTGCATTCTGTACGACGTGAGCATTTGAAATGACGGCGACATCGTTTCACGCGGATGTTAAAATCCGAGAAGTGTCTTCGGCGACAGCGTTCCATGTTACATGATGTTGATTATCGAGCACTTAGCGAGATGGCCGGGTTGATTTAATGCATTTTGATTTGGATTTCAGGTTGCCAGTTCTATCCGTATGGAGAATACCTAAGGTTTCTGCGCGTGCCTGAGAACACGCCCGTTGGAAGTTCGATATTGTATGTGGAAGTTCATCCCCGGAACCAGTTGTCCATTCAGCCTATTGATCGCATAGACGACGCCAGCTATTTCGCTTACAGAGATGTTAATGGCACCACGGTGGCAGTCACCCTTGCCAAGTCTCTCGACGATTTGGTGGACAACGAAAACCCCCAGAACGTCCTCAAGTTCAGGATGGTCTGCGACTACAACTCCGGTTCGGACACGGTGGGTTCTTCGGCAAAGTTCCTTCGTGCGCCCCGGTCGAAGGGAGAATCTCATTTGAAATGCCTTTTCAGATATCTTCGTACATGTCTGTAACGGTGTACGTCGAGGACGTAAACGACCACGCTCCCAAGTTCCTGGACGTTCCCTACCAATTGACGGTGGACGAACTGACTCCTCCGGGACTCACACTTTTCCGTGGAATACACGCCACAGACAAAGATAAGCCGAACACTCCCAATTCGGACGTGCACTACTCGATCGTCGGCGGGAACGAGCAGGGGAAGTTCGCCCTGGAGAGCAGCCACAGGGCGGTTCTGGTGCTGAGGAGCTCTCTCGATTACGATGCCGGGGACAAGGAGTACAATTTGAAGATAATGGCCTCCGACAGGGGCACACCTCCGCGAAATTCGACGGTGATGCTGTTGGTCAAAGTATCGGATAACGACGACCTAAGCCCCCAGTTCACAAGGAGTGTCTACAGGACGCAGATCATGGAGTTTTATCCCATAACTGTAAGTTGGATGCCGTTGTATTGTATGTTGTGGTTGCTCCACGTTCTTCCACGACAGTACGTTCTACGCATGCAACAGTTGGTTAACGGCTATTTCGGCGTTAAAAATTCCCTTATTTCATCGTGTTCGGTTCAGGTCCCATTATGGTAAACGATCCCTGCCTCGCAGATCATTTGATTTGTCGTAGGTCTAATCGGCTGATCCACGCAGAAAATGAAGATTTTTCCGAAATGTTATGTCCAAATATTATTATTAGCCATTTCTCATGTTTCTCTCCCGTACAGACAGAAAATTTCTTTTATTAATAATAATCTTAAAGCTTCGAACACTTTCGCAGGGTATCTATCGACCATTGGAACTAAAGTGTGGATCAAATATCATGTCAAAATGTTAGTTTTACTTAATTCTTTCATTAATTCAATAGTTAATTTCTTAAAATAAATCATTTAAAACTGAAATAATTTCATTTAGCGAGGGAATATCAGTTAATTTGCTTAAGAGAGAGAAAACAGAGCGCGATTCTTCTACGTTTCAATTATGATAGTTTGCGATTTTTTAGATACATTCATCGGGATAAATCTGTTTTCGTGTATTGCTCGTAGAAAACATCGAAAGTAGGAAAGCATTTGTCATAAAAGAGGAACCTTGTGCCTTAAAGAGCTGCGATTCATGGGTAGGATTCACACACGAGGCCCAATCATTGGTCACCTCCATTGAATGTAACTAACTGTTGTTAGTTATACAAGGAGCAGACGGGTTACCCACTCTGAAAACGTATACCTTCGTGACTTTCGCACGAACCTTATTGTGGGAAAATGTTTTAAGCCGATTACCCTCTGCAGATAGCTTCCTTTGGCTCCCGCCCGTGAACAAAGATGAAGTATTTGTCGTAGATTAATATTCCGATTTTCTACAGGGCAGAAAAATCCACGAAGAACTGCGATTCAAGCCAGGTATAATGGCCTACGACGCCGATCTCGCGATTAATATGCAAGTGAGATATGACATCATTTCCGGAAATGATCGTCAGTTCTTTTATATGGATTCGAAAAACGGTTCCCTCTTTTTGGAGAAGGAGATTGACCTGGACAGAGAGAGATTGCCCGGCAACACCTTCGTGCTGCAGATCCAGGCCTCACAGGTACGGATGGTCGCTTAAATTGGCACAAAGAGCGGGATCGTTCGCTTTCATCAGAAGGCTTGCTTGGGCTGCTGCCGTACATTTGAGAATCATCGCCGCTTGCTTGCATGCTGGAAAATCGGTCGACTCAATAAACTTTGAGGTAATTCGCAACGTCTGAAACGGCAAAATAAATTTTCAGGTCGACAACCCGTTGAAAACAGGCCTGGCGCGAGTGGAAGTTGAGGTGCTCGACCTAAACGACAACCTTCCGGAATTCGAGGTGGACTTGTACAACATAAGTATCGTGGAGAACTTACCAAACGGTTTCAGCGTTCTTCAGGTTATCGCCACCGACAGGGATCAGGCAGGTTCCGTTTTTTCGGCGGTACCATCAACAGTGATCTTCCGTGGAAATAACGAATGTCGTTCTAATGCAGGGAATCAACGGGGAATTCACGTACCAATTGGAAGACAGAAGCGGAGCATTTAACATCGATCCCAGATCGGGGTGGTTAACGGTTCGAGATCAAACCATTCTCGACAGAGAGAAGCAGCCGACGCTGAGCATGAAAGTGTACGCCAAGGAAAAGGTTCCCAGTTTTGTGTTTGATGCAAACAAAAGGAGCAAATCGGCTTCCGTTGCGGTTGAAGTCACTCTTCTGGATGCCAACGACAACAATCCCACATTTATACCGAGCAACTTGTATGAGTTTCGCATTCCGGGAGATGCCAAGATGAGGGATCCTGTCGGTCAGGTTTGTATTCGACGAACAAACCTCGATTCGAGGTGCACAAGTAAAGTTCACCTCCTTCAAGACTTGTTACCGAAAGGCAATGACATTTTCATTCTCTCGCGATCTGTTTGGATCACGTAGACCATCAATCCTCATTCGATCACGGGAGGCTTCTCCTGGGATCCCTGCGAAAGTTCTTTTCCGCTTTGTGCAAACGTTTTTCTTTGTACAAACTCAATTCTCTGCCTCCTTGCCTTTATTTGGGCACGTAGACACTGATATTAGTATGTTTAGTCGGACGTAATTCAACGGTATGGGACTTTTCCCGGGTTGGCGGTGAAATTTTCGGTACTCTACGAAATTTACTTCCAGATCCGTTCTCATCAATTAAAGACTGAAATTATTATTATTATTTAAGTTAGAATTTGTTTTTTTACATTTACTGAATTTATTGAAATGGGCCTGATGTGGCGACGACGCATCTTTCCTTCTTTCGCTGCAGGTAAAGGCCGTGGATCCCGATCTGGGGAGAAATGGATTGATTTTGTACGAGCTGCAGCGGTCCAACGGCAGCACGAGTTCCCCTTCGTCTTCGTTCAACGTGGATCCAGAAACGGGCCGCATCACGGTGGCGGAGCATCCCCTGCCTCAGGGCAGGCATGCACTCTTCATCGAGGCCACCGATCAGCCTGCCAATCCCTCAGAGAAGCGATATTCTCTGGCAGTAGTTACAATCGAGGTTCTCAAATCTAGAAAAGGCGAACTCGTTCCCGATTTCGTCGGGGCACCCTACGAATTTTGGGTTGGAGGAGACGTTTCGGTGGGCACGAGCGTGGGACAAGTGCGAGTCACGGAGGCTTTGGATCAGACCGATATAGTTTATGATTTGCTTCACAGCTATCACGAAGGAGGTTGGAAAATGTGCCGTCAGCTAATTTTTTACTCTTGTTCAGCCCCTGCTTTCATTCATTTCTTTTTGCTTTTCAGTTCCTTTCGCCATCGAGGAAAGATCAGGGGTCATAACCGTGGTGGATGAACTGAAGAATTTCGAACGGACTCTTTACGACTTTGAAGCCTTAATCACCGACGAAAAAGATCTGACCCTCGTCACGAATGTGACCATTCACGTTGTAGAACCGGAGGAAGACGGAAAACCAGTGGTTCGGTAAGTTCTGACACGATTTCGTTCGGTTGACCGTCGATTATTCGCCACTGATGGCGCTTATTCTGAATGCAGGGAAAAGGGGACGATGCCGATAGAGTTGAGGGTTCGAGAAAATCTTCCGGGAGCCGTTGTCGGACATATAGTCAGACCGTATGAGAGCCCCCACAATAATGCCTCAACCTGGTGGAAATCGATACGTTTCATAATAGCAAATCAGCAGGACATAGTTGAAAAATTTGCAATATCCGCCGATGGCACGATATACACGCAAAAGGCTTTGGACAGAGAAGAACGAGATGTTTACCGGATGACAATCATCGCGGAAAATACTCGAAGCATTGGAAAGGGAATCGGCATATATCAGGTGAATGCCGGTGGCCTCCTTATTCCGCCTTCTGAAGTGCTGACCGCGCATTCATGCAAACGTTTCTCCTTTCAGGTTACGGTTATCGTCGAGGACGAGAACGACAATCCTCCGCTGTTCGAACACAAGCAATATGAGGGACACATCGCGGAGAACTCTCCCGGCGGCACCGAAGTCATTTTGGACAATTTGATCCGGGCGAAAGATGCGGATTCTGGATTCAATGCGCAGTTTAAATTCACCTTGTACGGCGAAGGAAGCGACATTTTCACGATAGATCAGACGACGGGAAAAGTATTCTTGAGGAAGAGTGCGACCAACGTACTGGACAGAGAAGAAAAGGCTTCCTATTTGCTGAGAATCGTGGCAAGGGATAAGGGTGAGAAATGAGAAATCCAACTTTCGTAATAAATGCCTTGAGTGACTTTTCCAGAAAAATTCCATCAACTATTATAAATTTTACTAGCAGGTTTTTAGGTTTTAAAATTATTCACGTTCAATCCCGCAGCCCACCACTCCGCTGTTGTGTCACAAAACTTAATTCGAACTCTTGGATGTGAGTGTGCGCTCAGATTTTGTGACGTAAGAGATGTATAAAGTAAATATATCTTCATTTTGCAGGAAATTTGAACTCCGAAGTAAAGCTATTAATCCAGATTGATGACGTGAACGACAATCCGCCCAAATTCCTGCAAATGGTGGTTTTGCATGACCAGGACGTGGAAATAGTTGATTCCAGCGAAAATAAACTGAAGCGCTACAACGCACTTCATAACGATCTGGGACTGGAGAATTACCAGACAGATAGCACCCACGCCGCGTCACATAGCAGTAACCCGATTCAGCTGCCCCCGATGATTTCCCTGCCGGAAACGATACCTGCAGGAACCTTAATTCTTCGTCTGCTGGCAGACGATAGGGATGCCAACGCTACCGTGTCCTACGGGATTCACAAGGAAATATTCATATCGCGGGAGGAGTCTTTGCAGAAATCCGAAGGAAATAAAAAGCACTTCGTCATCAATCCCGGCAATGGCGAGGTAGCAGTGGCCACCTCTCTCATGCCCGAATCCGAATACAGATTGATCATATCAGCATTTGATGCCGGAGGGTTCACCGACAACGTCACCGTCAGGATTTTCGTGAAAGACGTCAACGACCACGCTCCGCTTTTTTCGGAGTCGTCTTACGACTTCGACCTGCTGGAGGGCACCTACAAGGATCGATTCGTGGGAAAGGTCCAGGCCTCTGACGGCGACTACGACGAGAACGCGAACGTGTCCTATTCCATCTCCCAGCACGAGGACAAACGTGAAGAACCCTTTCCCTTCCGCATTTCTCCCTCGAACGGCGACATATTCGTGACGGGAGACATCGACAGGGAAGTTCGCAGCTCCTACCTCTTCAAGGTGGTTGCCGTGGACCAAGCCCCGGAGCAACTGCAAATGTCCTCCTCGGTGGACGTGGAGGTTCACATCGCCGACGTCAACGACAACGCTCCCGCCTTCCACGGGTACGATCGCCTTTTGGAAGTGCAGCAATCGCAGCTGGCGGAGTCCTCGATCGAGCAAGACGACAGATCAAGCGCCTTGATTCCGGTGTACTACACTTCCGTTCAGGAGAACAGTCCGCTCGGCACTCCCGTCGCCAAGCTCTATGCGAACGATTCCGATTTTCAGGGCAACGGAAACGGTCTGCTTCTCTTCGACATCCTCCATCGGAAGAACATGCCGCTTTTCTTCGAGATAGACTCCAAGGACGGAATAGTGACCCTCACCAACAGGCTCGACTACGAGAAGAAGACGAGCCACAATCTGACGATCGTCGCTTCCGACTTGGGGAAACCGAGCCTGAGCTCGACGGCCCTGCTGATAGTTAACGTGATCGACGTGTCCGAGGAGAAAGAGGAAATTCCCGGGCCGATGTTCAACCACAGATATTTCGAGGTGGAGGTGGAGGAAAATTCCGCGGTGCCGCTGCCGTTGCTGACGGTGAACGTCACGGAGAACTTCATGGGTCAGAACTTGAAGTATTCGATCGCCCCTTCACGCGACAGCGAATCCTTCACCATAAACTCTGCCAACGGCACTTTGTACATGATTTCGAAGCCCGACAGAGAAACAAAGGCCAAGTACGAAGTGAAGGTGCGGGTAGACAGAGTCAAGAAAGGAAGAGGAATGGCTTCCTTCATTTATCCGCCTCCGAAGGAAAAACTTGCCGATTTGGGTTAGTTCGCCGCTCGGCACCCGGAATTAAGTCACCCAAAGCGAACTTATAACCGGATACGGAAATCTCAATTGGCATTTCTTCCGATTCCAGCACCGAACGAAGTAAAAGTTGTGGTTCGCGTGAAAGACGTCAACGACAATTCCCCGATGTTCCGGGTCGTCGGGAGACCCATCATCGCCGCCATACCAAAGACGGCCAATTACGGCTACGAGATACTGAAACTTCACGCCACGGACCCCGACGAGGGCCTCAACGGAGAAGTCAGGTACCAGATTCTGGGCAGGATCGACGACGATTCCCGCAAATTTTCCATAGACCCGTTAACCGGACAAGTGCGATCCGTGGTCAGCTTTTCCAAGGATGCCGGAAAGGTTTACGGATTCGACGTGAGGGCCGTGGACAGAAGAGGAGCGGAAAACGGAAGAACCGCCATTGCAAACGTTTTCGTGAGTGATTCCTTAAGCAGAATTTAAATTTATGCATTAGGCCTGGTTGGATCCCGGAGAAAGAAATCTCTTCGGCAACTGCGCCCAACTTTCAAGTTCCATCATCGGTTTCCGTCCTAATTTTGCCGTACCTCGCTGTCAACCTCCCCGGATTTCTTGGTTCCGCGCTGTCGGAAATTCCCAACTTCCACATCCACGCGTCGGTTGGCCGCTTTCAGGTATAAGGGTCCGGCAGGAAAGGGGGGGGGGCGTCGGTGCCGATTGCCGTCACTTCGGAGATTCCGGAATCGGGCGAAACCCGCAGCAGCTCCTTGCCGAACCATATTTAGAGGCGAAAGAAATTTTACGAGTTTTGAGTTTTATTTTTGCGGGAGCCAAATGGAAATGAGTTTTCCACCATGATCCAACGCGAAATTTGCCAAATTGATTTCTTGGCAGTCGCGGGCAGCGTCCTTTACCCCCTGACACATTAAGCTTTTCCCGAATGATTTTTTTATTGCCCCCGTCCGAGGCTCCGCACCATCGAAAATTTTCGAAAGTCTTGCTTTCAGGAATTGCGGAATCCCGCACTCGAAAAAGGTTTCCCTCCATTTTCCCGCGCTTCATCCGCGGGGCGAATCAACGCCGGCAAGCAAGCTCCGACAAAGCTCATTTCTGTTCTTTCAGGTATACGTTTTAGACAACGAGAAGCAGGTGACCATGGTCGTCGCTTCGAGACCCGCCATTGTGGAGCGCAACCTGGACACCATCACCGGGTAAGGAGCAGACCCGTTTTCAACCTCTGCAACGTTACGGACGCGTTCTGGATGCCTCCCTTGCGGTTTCCGCGCGGGGCACGGACCCCGTAGAATGTTCCTGCCGCTGCAGCCTCGCACTTCCCACCGCGCATTTCGTAAACCCAATTTTTTTTTTTTTTTTCCGTTCCGTCGTAAAAAGGAAAGTGGGTGACTGCGACTATTTTATCTGATCGTCAAAATCTAATAAGAGCTCATAAAAAAAACCCCCCCCAAGTTTCGGATGTTAAACCGTTCGCCTTCGGTTTGTGGAAATGAAATAAGCTCCGCGGATCAACCTGAATTCCAGCTTGGTTATCCCTCAATAATCCCAGCGTTGTTCGTCGATTTGGGACGATTAATCGGACCCGAGAGATCGGCAACGTGAGACTGCTTCGTGCTGGAGTAATGCAATAATGCAAACGCGGAGGGCGTTCAGAGTTAACGCCCCGAACGAGACGAATCTGAAGCGAATTCTTCAGATTTCAAAATTACTTCCCCGATTCGAATGCGAACGCGGTGAAATTTCTTAAACCCCCGCAGATGAAAATTGCGTTCGGTACTTGTATCGGTTTAAAATACGGTCACCCTTAATTTCTTAATGAAGCTTCGTTAAAAATGTTACACTGCTGCACGTGATGTTCATCTAAGCATTTTGTCGGCAAAAAAGAAACCGACGGGAATCGAAACTCCGTCTCTTTGCAGGGTTCTGCGCAACGTCACGGGTCTGGACATCAGGGTGAGGAAGGTGGAACCTCGCGCAGAAAGCGATGCCGATGACGGGAAAACGACGGACATCTACCTGTACGCTGTGGATCCCATGATGAACGATCTCATCGAAATGGACACGCTGCACGGGTAAGCCTGTCAATTCGGATCGGTCGGGCAGTCAAACGATGGACGGTAAAACTACAGTTCGCAAAAGTGACCGACAGCGGTTTTTAATTTCTTCGTTTGAGGGCTCCGTCAATCCATTCGCGGTTGGTGCAATTTTCGGGAGGAGTTTGAAGTTGGGCATGAACCGAATTATGTCGCGGCGAGGAAATCCGAAACTTTTCCCTTTAAACTTCGGTTATGATAATGAGTCACTTCCCAGGGAAAATCTTTTCTCCGCGAGCCATTTTCCAGAGAGATTTATCCGGGAAAATGCCTTTTGCAGAATTCTCGAGAGCAAGAGCCGGGAGATAAAAAGGCAACTGGATCTGTTCACGGTGAAGGACTTCGATTACATCAGCGAGCCACTTCCCGCGAGGCCCCGGGCCCAGAGGAGCCTTCTGTCCGCCTTGGAGGTGGCGGTGGTCGTTTTGGGCTGCGTCGTCTTCGTAGGAGCCATGGCCTCCGCCATATGCGTCGGATGCATGAAGAAGAGCAAGAGGAGGTGAGTCGCGTTCAACCGGAAGGCGAAAGCTTCCGCCGCAGGAAGTAATTCGGCATTCGTTTCCAGAAGACTGAAGAATTTCCCGCCCCAAGAGACGGGTTTCACGCTGAACAAGGCGGCGATAAAATCGTCCCACCTCTTCCCCGGAACGGCCTACCTCGACGGACTGTGCACCGGCGACACCACGGATACCTACGTCGAAATGCACTCGAACAAGTCGAGCCACTGCGGACAAAAGCGGAGGCACCGGCACGATCCCACTTGCTACCGGCATCACAGAAACAGACTGGAAAGGCAGAACTCCCAGGCGAAGATCCACGTGAGGTAACTCGCAGTCCCGGAAGGTCTGCCTCTCGAGGTGAGGGGCCGATTTTTTGACGACGGCACCTTTCTTGCAGATCCAGCGGCAATTTCTGCGGTTTCGAGACCCCCATAAACTCCTTGCATTCCAGCGGAAAGGACTCGGGGATAGCGGAAGGCAGGAGCGGGATCTGTCCCTGCGGCCACTCTTCCAGCCACTCCTCGGGTGACAGCAGCAAGTAAGACCACTGAGCGATGCCTAATCCGGCAGTCGGCGTAGTTCGTCCGCACAATAACGGGGTTGCGTTTACATTCGCAGCGGAAGCTACGAAGATTCCCTGAAATCGCTCCAGAGGGGGGCCGAGCCGAGGTTTCAGCACGGGGGCCCGACGAGGAGAGCGAGCGTTCAAGGGCGCTCGCGACAGCGACAGGTGGCCCAGCCAGTGGGGCCACCTCCCCCGCCACCGGTGCCGGCCGGGGGACAAATGATGGGACCACCGCTGATGTGAAGGAGCGAAGAGAGGAAGGCCCGGGGCCCCGGCGCAGGGTTTCACGTCGCAGGCAAAGTTAAAGAAAGTTCGCGAGACTTCGTCGAGAGCAACGGACGAAGATGTACATACAGCAAATCGACAGCCCAGGAATCATTTTCAAACGAACCGCCGGCTTCAGCTCGGTTTCGGTGACTGGCTCTCAGCGGACATCGATCGGCAGTTCTGGAGGAAAATCTCCCGCAATTGCGGGTCTTGGACTTTCTTTAAAAAATGTTCTTCTCAGGAGATCGCGTCCCAGCTGCGGATTCGGCGATCGATTCTGATGCCGCAGCAAATCGTAACTCGAAATACGTTGAAGCGTCGTCTGAATCGGGCACCCGCCGGACGGAGGCGACAATCAAAACGGCGCATTGCAAGCCTTGTTCAGTGAAATTTTCCGAAAAGCCAATATTGCTATTATATTTATACATAAGTTATACATATGCAGCCTTGTGATTGTTTTAGTTAAAAATCGCGTTTTTGTATTAGGTAATTTTAATAAAAAAAAATATAAATTAACTTTCGTCGTTTCGCAGGGTGCACCTTTGCATTTGCACGGGGATTTTGCTCGCGTCGAAGCGTCGGGCGGGCGGCTCGGCGATGCACCGCGCGGGGTGCACCGCGACGGCAAAGAGCGAGACACGCGGTTGATGGCTGCGGACCGCGCGCCTCGTGCCGACGCCAAGTGCGAGCGTCCGCTCCTCGCGCAACGTCCGGAGACGAAGCCAATCTGGAAGCGGAGCTTCCGGCAGAGCACCATCGACCGCGTTCGCCGTGGGTTCTGCGGGCAGCGCGACGTCGTCGGAAAGTTTCCGCGGCAAACGAGAGCGTCCGAAAGGAGAGGCGAAGGGAACTTCCTCCGAACGGGAAACTGTTGTTCGCGTGTTTCGTGCATCGATAAAACTGTTCGTCAATCGATCCGGCGGGTTTCTAACCCGTTCGGAAAGTTTCGCCTTTTTTTTTTTTTTTTTTTGCCCGTTCTCCTTCCCTCAGCGGAAACGGTTTGTCACCCGTAACCGGATGACTTTAGATTCCTCCGCTGACATCATTTCGGACGGCGGCCGCGTGCAGCGGCGTCACGCTCCCGTGCCGAGACCTTCCTCCCTTTAAAAAATTTAAAATTCGATTCCGGTTCTTCTGTCGGAATGTTCGAAACGTTCATCGCCACGCACGCGAAAAGGGTCTGAAACGCCGACGAGTTTCGAGTTTTGCTGTTGTGCGAGAAGATGCGCGAAGGCTCAAAAGATTCCGACTCCGATGCCGATCTCCAAGTCTGCTTCCTCTGACGGTGTCGAACTTCTTTTCTCTTTTCGGCCTCATATTCGATATTTGTGATTCGGAAAAGTTCGAGCGAACCCCCGAACCAGGTGGCGGAGCTTTCTCCCGATGGACTTTCATCGAGATTTGAATTGGGAAGCGATCAAAATGTGCCGTCATCCGCTGATGCAGTGCTGTGGTGTTTCCGGGTGGTTGTGACTTTTCTCCGCGGGCATGTCCCACTTTTCCCACGCTGATGACGACTTCGTCGCGCTCTCGTTCCGACCGGTGCGGTCGCGGTCGCCGCCGTTTCCGGACGGTGGCAAGCACGAGGCCCTGCAGACGGTGACGGGGGCGACGGAAGAGTCCCGCTTCCGCCTTCGACATCAGCACGAGTCGCTCGAATTTACCCGGAACTTGGTCGCCGATTTCGAAGACGTGCTCGGCGCGACGGAGCCCGTTAAAATGGGACTGAATGCCACCGATGTGATGGCGTACACCGAGATGGACCTCGCGAACGGCACAGACTTTTATCCGAACTCTTCCTTTGGAAACCGAACGGAACTGCACGACTATTTGTACAGGCACTCTCCGCTCCTGACGGCCGTGTACTGCGTCGCCTACTTCCTCGTGTTCGTGGTCGGCCTGGTCGGGAACTGCCTCGTGATCGCCGTCGTCCTGCGGGCGCCTCGCATGCGGACCGTGACCAACCTTTTCATCGTGAACCTCGCCATCGCGGACATTCTCGTCATCGTGCTCTGCATTCCTGCGACTTTACTGTCGAACATTTTCGTTCGTGAGTATTCTTCCCGCTTCCTTTTACCTTACCCTAAATTTATCCCACCGCATTCGCCTTTCCCCGACATTACATGTGATGATGAAACAAAACGCTCCTAAAATTCTGAGATTTGTCGCAATACCGCGGTTGCTTCTGATATCCGTTTAACATGGCAATCCCGGCTTGCTTGTTAATCTATTCCATCGGTACGTTTCCGCATAAGTTCGTGAACTTCCCATTTTCCGGAGGACTTTTATGTTTGCATTTTCACCTATGGTCCGTGAAAATTTGCTCTGTTTGCCTCCATTGTTCCAGTTTTCCATTCACTGGTCAGTTTTCGATTGCTGACTTTGCCTCCCTTCCAGAGCGCGGGCTCGGGCTCTTTGCCTGCGATCGTCGTTTCGGTATCTCATAAACTGCACATTAATTGATCGATTGTTTTAACCCGAAAAACAGAAAATGTCTAGTCAAATTATTTCTTTTATTTCCTTTTTCAATCTGGAAAAGAATTTTTCAGTTTTTTAATATTGGGATTCGTCTTTGAGGGTTAGTTTCAACAATTTCGTATTTTTTAATGTGCCAAAATTGTTTTAAGTTAATTTTGAAAAGTTTTTGCGCCCTTATTGCCGCAGGAGGTTCATAAGAAACTTAATGTCAAGATTTACGTTTGACAATATTCAACTTTCGGCGTTTTAGCCGAAGGCAAAGATGACAGGGTGCTTTCAGCAGAAGAAAGTTGCATTTTATCAGAGACCATCTTGTCAATCTTCGGCATGAATGGGGACTCTCCATCGGAATCCTCATTCCGCTGTCGAACTTGTCCAGAATCTTGAATTTTTCCTCTTTCTCATTATATTTCTCTGCATTTCTCCCCCCAATTCCTGCTCAATGTATAAATTAATGGCTCGGATTTGATCTTCTTTTGACATCGGGGAATACCATCTTGATTTACGAGTAATCCATTTCCAGTTCCCTTTACCCGGGAACGATACTGACCCATCTCGTGCTGAAACCGAACTTTTAGATGGATTTTACGTTCTGGATTTGCTTTTTCCGGAAGAAACATCAAAATTCTACTGTTAAATTTGTATGTTTTTACCTGGGGAAAAGTTTTCAGGTTGTTTGCTAAGTTTCACATTCGGCTGCCATTTACTTTAACATCTCGGTTATTTGTACTATTTAAAGAATTATTTCTCCATCTCCTGTTACTTCCACGTATGTGTCATATTTACGGCCGTATCGGCAGCATAGGCTTTTTATTTACATATGACGCAAACGTAAAACATTCATTTGTAAGTCTGTTTTATATATGAATCTCTCCCGAATGCCGTTGCCAATCGAGGCTGCAACATTGAAAATAAGATACACTCTACATATGTCTTTCTGGAACCTTATGTTAAAATATCCATTCATCATACGAAAAGTTTTTCCTTTCTATTTAGATAATGAAAATCCTTTCGATTTTATTACGTTTACCGAACAATATTCCACTTTGTTTATTGCTTTCTTTTCGAATTTCGCTACACTTTCTACATATTATTTACAGGCGCCTTCGAATTTTCACATTTATTCATATGGATTTACACTTCATAAATCCTGTGTTGTTTTTTACCTGGGGAAAAGTTTTCAGGTTATTTGCTAAGTTTCACATTCGGCTGCCATTTACTTTAACGTCTCGGTTATTTGTTTATCTTGTGGTTTATTCTCAGATTTTCTATCCTTATCACGGTACATATAAAGTTAATGTCGCGATGTTTTTCATTTACAAAAATTCCTCATTCGTTCCATATACTCCGAAATTTTAAATTTGAAAAACAAATTCCGATCCCAGTCGAGATTAATGTCCCTATTCCAAATTAGAAAAATCATCAACTTTTATTGTAGGCTAGATTGTTTGGTCTGTCTCGCTATTCAAACGGTCGGATAACATTTTAGCAATAAAAACATGTTTTCACGCTGTTTAGAGCTGAACCTGTCTGACCTGATCTTCAAATCATGAACACAAGCCATAGTTTTTAATAACTTTTAAACTCATATTCATATTATATAAATAGCAGCTCTATCATGCAAGTCTGCCATTTGCGAATAGTAGTTTTTATTTCTTTTAGACTTATAACTTAAGCCTCGAACTATTCTTTTTAGCTGCAAATTAATCATATAATTCAAGTAAGTAATGATTAATATCATATTTTTTAGTATATTTCTGTATCATCCCATTCATCATTGCGAACTTTCTCGGACCGGTATATTTCAGATCCGATGATAAATTTCTTTATTCTGCTTGGTAAAACAGAACCGATGTAGCTGCCAATGTACATTCGTTACAAAGTCAATTGTGGCGGGCAATTTTTTAGCGTTAATTTATCATTTAGTAGAACATTCATACCAAATTTAGACGAAACTTCATCACATTTTCACCTAAAACTCTTATAATGTATCATTTGACATAGCAGATATGTATAATGCTGAAATATCAAATTATATTGCCCTGAGTGCTGGCATTGTGGAGCGTTGCTGCTGCCGGCGATGCCTTTTGCAAATGTTTCATTAATTCCGATACGTTCGTCATCGTATCCACTCATTCGGGCTCCCATCTTTCACGGGGAGTTTGCTTTGCAAGAATATAATTTCATCTTGCGTGATGTTAAGTAACGTGCACAATGTTGTACTGCGACAACTGGATGTGGAAGTTTAGCTGCCTGCAATTGCCGATTCCGATTGTGCTTTTCCTTCAATAATGTTTTTATGGTGTTTTCTCCCCATAATTGGGAGATTGGGATATGTAATCTCTCATTTGAGATCCGGCTCGATTTGCGATGTTTTCGCACACGGCCGACTTAATTTTTGAGTAATTATTTTAGTCTTTCTTTTCTCATAAAAGTTCACTTTATCAAAGGCGTTTTAAAAGGCAATCGGGGAAATATTATAAAGCTTTGTGTATTTTCGATAGTGAACTTGTGCAGAGCTATACGTGGGGAATGTAAATAGGTAGTGCTGAAATGTTTCCCGGAGATTCTGAGAGGTGATTCTGGTGTGAAGAAACGTTAAGCCGAGCACGTCGATTCGAAGGGAAAGACTGCTTCTTCTGTTTAGTATGGTGGGAAGGATGAAAAGATTAAATATTTTCTATCGGAGGACAACAGAATGCCAATCTCGATTTTGCCGAGACTGACGAGGGATTGCATATAAAAAAAAAAAAAAAAAAAAGATTTTCAAAAAATAACGATGTGGCTCTTTTATTTTTTACATGAAATCCTTAAAAGTTTCTTTAAATTTTTCTGCATTCAATAACAGATTACTTCCTCATTTCCAGTTCCGGCCTTTCTTTCGTTAATTGCATTATAAATGAACGACACAAAAGCCTTCAAGCAAAAGTTTATAAGAACATAAAGTTCCACAACCGGCCAAACAGTTAAGGAAAACAGTCGACGAAAAATATTTTATAAATATAAGTACTTCATCTAATTTTGCACTTTGGTAGATACGAAAAGTCTGCAATCACTGGTAATTTATTTTTCTGGCTCTTAAATATTTTTTTGATTCGGTAACGTCGTTATTGCCATTTTCGGCAATGTATATGTATGATAAATTCGCATACGCATATTCTGATATACTTCATTAATCGTCCGAACAGTTGGCCCGGTACGTCCTTAGGACTGTGTGGTTTTAGGAAGAAAATTCGCGCCTGTATTTTCTGCATCGAACCGTAGCAGTTCAGAGTAGGAACGAAAGAGAAAGCAAATTATTTGCACTGCACCAAAGACAAAAATATTTTGCGGAAAATTTTCCCCGTTTTGATAAAATTCCGGAAATCGTCGTCTTTTATAAAAATTACAAATATTCGAAAAAAAAAAATGTCTGGAATTTGGAAGATTCGTTTTCCGATAATTACCAAATTTTGAGAGATAAAAATTTTAATTTTTTCTCCAAGATTTCTTTAAACTCAGTTTAAATTCCGGAACTGAGAGTCACTTGCGGGGATGTTCGCGGATTCTCCCTCAGCGAAAGTCAATTGCCACCCTTATTCTGTCACCGCTGAGGTGGAAATGGTCCGACGGGCGTCGTAACGTCCCTTAATATGAAATTTAACGAACGAAATTCAGCCTTCCGTCAGGTACTTTTTGCCATCCCGGACAGAGAATAAGACGCTTTGCGCTTGCATCGCGACCGAGATTTATCGGAATAAATGGAAATTGGCTCGGTTCAGGCCGACATTTATTGCCTGAATTTTCGGTCCCCCGAATCGAAGGGCTTCGAGGAGTAAAATAAGAAAACAACGTGGAATCCCCAAGTGCGGAGATGATATTTTTAGTGCGTTTTCCCTTGGACCGAACTACTTTGCTGATTGCCGAACGTTTTCCAGCTCTGTCGATCGCCCTGCAGTTGATAAAACTGAGCTTTTGCATGCCGCGCGGAATGTTGCACTTCCCTGAAATTACGTTCGGGTTGATTCGTCGTTTTAAAATGACGCCCCTTAATCAAAATCTGGATTCTCTGTTCCTCGCTGTCGCAATTTATCCTACAGTCAATTGCATATTGTAATAATGTGAAGAAAAGGCAGTGGAGCCACAGGAAAAGGTCTCCTAGGTCAAGTATTAGACAAGCAAGGCAATAAATTATAGAATAGACCGCAGCCGTTCTTGAAGTAAAATAAATCAAGCTCTCAATGGGGCTTAGCTGTGGCATCTCTTATTGAAAAATCCCTTTCCTGCAGCGAATAATTTCCGGTTCAATACTTTGATTGCATAAATATGAAACGTGGGAGATACAAAAAGAAAAATTTAATCCAATGATCACACTTTCGGCTATGTAAAATTTATTTTTTAACAGTTTACACAAATCCGACTCATTTTCTTAAAATAGTATAACGTGATTTACTGCTCTCTAAACTTGAAGCCTGTATCTCGAGATAAGTATAATATGAAAAGGAATTTAAAACAACCCGAAGGTGTTTATGCAACGCGGGAAAAGAAGCATTTCAAACTGAGGAATCGATGCTGATGAGCGTCACATATAAATTGCTGCTGCGGAAGACCATAAAAGCTTCTGTAGCAAATCTCGTGCGGAAAACGAGGAGGGCTTCGGGATTTGAACTGGGAATAAGTCACCTAAAATGTAAATTTCACGGCGCTTACATTTTACTCCAAGGCTGCCATTTTTATGGCATTGGCATTTCCGCCACTGTCTGGAAACAATAAAAACCTTAAAACCAAGAGACGGAGGTTTTTCTCCGCATGACAAAGTCAGAGTTAAAGGAAGCATTATTTTCAGCGGAAAAATAGCTCATGTCATTTTATAACCTTTGAAAAAGAGGACTACAAAGATTCGACGATTCCACTGTTACAGACGCATCAAAGGAAAGGAAAATGTTAAAAATACGGGCGATGGAAAAGCGATGAAAATTATACCATTTTCAAATTTGTTCAGCTGAAAGGGAGAACCTTGTGCACTTCGCGAATTCTCCGCGGGAAGGAAAACAGTTATTTGTATGAATATTTTCTATGGAAATAAAAGGAAAATGGCCGGGTCGAAAACAATATTTTCCTGCTGGCAAAATTCGAATCCGAAGTGATGGAAAATTTTTTCCTATTGTGAAAGAAATGAAAGAGACGAAAATCCCCGATCGTGATAGATTGGCGGAAAAAAGCAAAAACTGGAAATATCCCCAAAGATTTTTTTTTTTTTTTTTTCAAACATAAAATTTTAATTTTCTTCCTTTTCACACGTTCGGGCTGCAGATTCCGCCCGGGCCGAGGGAGGCGTGAAACGGAGAAAGAAAAATGGCTTTGGATGCTTTTCGAGGGATGCTATTTAATGCTTGCAGGAAAATAATTTTCCTGCAATTGCTAAAATGAAATATTTTTCGTTTTCCCTGCTGGTAACGTTGAAGGAGTCCGCTGCAGATCCTGCATTTGAGAATCCCGCAAGAACTTCGTTCGGAAAATGCGAAAATAGAATCGGAACAAACCTTTTTAGGATTGGGTTGCCTGGTACCATGGTGATCGCGTTTTTAAATTGAACCTTTTTTTTTATTTTACACAATTTTACCTAAATTATATTTCAAATTTCATGTTTAGCTCCATCTCCGGCACTCGATCAAGCTCAATTTTCTCTATCTCCATCCGAATTTTCCAAAACTGATTTCTTCGCACTAACCCAAATCTGAAACACAACATTATCCGAGGATTTTATTTATTTATCGCCTACCTCTAGCCGTCGGCTGTAAAATTATTAAAGCCAATAAAAATTTTAATGGTACTTACAATCATAAAAAATTTTTATTGTAACGATTAAGTTTATATTGATGTGCCGCATGAGGAAACGTTTTTTATAAGGCATGAGGAGTTTTTCTGCACTAAAACCTTCACCTAATTTTTCCTACCTTTAAGCGAAATTGTTTCTGTTAAAACAAAAAACTTGATTGAGGGAGAACAAGCTGCAGCCCACGGCTCAAAAGGACTGTGTAAGTTGAAGTACAAGTTGGAACGTCAGCGAAATCTTAATTTTCTGAACTGAGAACTTTAATTAGGACGCCAGACTTTCGTCGTTTTGCCTAATGCATGCATTTAATAATTTTTGATTGTACAATACTCTAATTCTTCTTTACGATGCCGATAACGGAAAGTTATTAATCAATGTGTCGGATTCATAGATGATAACTTAAAACGTGATGATTTTCCAAAATGTGTTACATGTCTTTCAAGTTCGATGGCCGTTAAGAGTACAATCCATGTGCGAATAACCTAACCTGATAAGGATCCGAGACATGGACAATGGCGGGAATAATTTCCCCGTGACGATGAGAAAATAACGACAGGAATCACCGATCGAGAGGTTGAGCCGTTGAGATTTGAATGTTCCCCAAGAGGAAAGCTTCCCTTTAGAAGTCGTGGCAGCGCCTTCTTTACTGTCGATTCTTAGCCAGAATAATTTGCATTTATATTTATGTTTTATTAGCTCCTCTTTCGCGGCCGTGACTTCGGAAGCATTTTCGTCAATTAATTTTCTTAATTTTCGTAAAGGTTTAAGAAATGCATCAATTTGAAAAGATGCGATTCCATTTACATAAAACGTCAGAAAACGAGGGCGAAAAGTGCTGTTTCGGAGTAAATCAATCACCATTGGAGCGTTTTAACGTCGGGGAAATACGTCATGAACGACCAAAAATCGTGATAAAATAAAAACATTCTCGACTTCCGGAGGAAGTGGAACGACCAAGAAAATGACGCCCGAAAATCCTCAGGATAAAGTAAATAAAAATTGTTGAAAAACTTAATTTCTTGAATTGATTGACTTTTAAATTATGCGCCCCCCCGTTTAATCGGAGAATAAAAAACTTTCAATCTCAATTATTTTTCCTGCTGGCATCGGGAAAACGGTTTTGAGATGAAGCTCACAGTTCGGTTCCATTATTTATGCACATTTCACGTAAAAGATGAAATTGGCCGGGAGAATGGCGAAGAAATTCAGGTGAAAAGCGGGATAAGGTGCCCCACAGGAGCCGCCAGCAATTTGAACTTTCGAGATCCCATGTTTTCCGCAGCTTTTGGGACAGCCTCGTTGATGCAAGAGTCATTTAATGAAAAATATATAATTCCACTTGGTTTGTGTCCGGGGGAAAATCTCCAACAGTTGGACCGTGTCAAGCTCCAACTCCAAAATCAGGTGCACTCTCAAAGAAGAAAATTCCGAAATCTTCACTGAAATCCGGCGAAGCGATACCAAAATCTGCAGCAAACGGTTATTTGCCTGAATCGTTCCCAATTGTAAACGACGAATAACGTCTGTGGCGTACACTTTCCTGTAACAATCAACTATCTTTATTCACCAGCATCAATGCTAATGACTTGTGATTCGAAGGTTCATTATACATTTTGCAATAAGAAACGATCCACGTTGATGGCCTTAATTACTTCAAAATAAATTCGGTTGCTTCATATTCCATACGAATAAACATGCGGACAACATATTCATTGTAAAACCAAAACAAAATCTGTTTTTTTTAATATTCAATTACGTTCCCTCTTTGGACATTTAATAGACCTGAGACCTTTTCTCGAACCAACCCGCTCATCGTTTTCTGAATTTTCCCGGTCTTTTAAAGATTTAACTTCCTTAATCGGACGAAGAGGTTACCCTCAAGATCCATCGCAATCAATTTTTGGATAAATGTAAAAAAAAATAAATTTAACAGCAGCACGAACATTGATTGCAGAGTTGAAGCAAAAAAAAAAAAAACAAAAAGATGAAATTGGTTTTGCGAAGCTACATGCCGTGTTTGTGAAGATTAAACTCCTGCATTAAAAGAAATGAAAATTACCCTGGGTGAAGATTTCGGAATACGCGGGGTATTCCGAAATGGGAAAAGTGAAAAAGATGGCAGATGAATCGATGTATGCAAACGAAAAAAATATTTCTACAATACATGATACATGAGTGAGTACTCGCTTGACGGAAGAAAAGATGAAAAGGTTTTTCCGACGCGAACGGGTAATTTTAAACAAAAAACCGGAGAGAAAAATAAGAAGTCGATTTCCTGCATTAATGATGCTGGGAAGGACCGAAGTCCCGGGAAAGGTTGTTTTGCGGGCCTCAAAATGTTTCCATTTTTCCGGAATGTTCACTTTGTCTTTTTGTCAATTCTGTTTTTCGGGCTTCCCTTAAAAACAATTTTCCTCCCTTTTGCCCTCCCTCGGACCTTCGGCGAGTGGCATGCTCATGCCCTTCACGTCTCGATAACAGTTCTTGACTCGGGCCAGATCGAACGTTTTTTGCCTTCGGGGCTGACGATTCCCGCCAAAGTTTAACCGTGCTGGAAGGCTGGTGAATGAGCGACAGGCAGATCTGTGTAAAAAAAAGAAAAAAAAAACAGAATATCACGAATGGTGGATGTGATGTGTTAAAAAAAAGACGCATTGGATTAAGAAAATTATCTAAAAAAAACTTATTTTTTCTTTACACTTGACAAAATCGTTTATTCTGCCTACCTTACAGACCATTACTCATGTTAATGCCTTGGGAAGCATTTTTTCCCTCAAAACGAGCAAGATTCAGCAATTCTTACAGGAATTATTCTCTTCCTTCTTAAGGAGGTCCTGACTTTTTTAATTTTTTTTTTTTTTTTTTATATTGATATTATTATGGATTTAGTTACTTATTTATGTTGGATAATATATTTCGTTGGTGAAAACGTGGAACGGACGACTATATACGAAAATGATATTGAGAGCTGAAGGAAATCTAACGAAGGGAAGCCGTAGCTGAGATTGTTGTAATTTTTGTCCGGCATCCAAACAAATTTTGCGGTACATCAACAAAAAATACGGTGTTGAGGTATGCGAGACCACACAGAGTGGACCGAAAAGCTATAAATAAAAAAAAGTTCGAATATAAACTGAGAAGTTTATTTTGTGGAATTAATCATCCTTAGTTGCTCTCCATCAGTCAAAACCCAACATGAGAAAAAAGATTTATTAACGGGTTGTATGTCCATACCTCCCGCAGGCGGTTATTTTACTTATTTTATTGTACTTTTTCATTGCTGCAACGTGTTTCCCTGCCGAAGAAAACTCTCGATCTCGGGTCTGAATGAGCCTCATTTGATCGTTCGAAAAAATTTAGTTGAATCTTCCATTATAAAATGGTTTAATATCAATTTTTAAGCATTTATGTTCGCAGTTCATTTATGACATCGAACTCAAATCACTTCGTTTAGAGCATCAGAAAAAAAATTACGAACATTAAACGCAGACAACATTTGATCCTTATTTGATGCAGTCCATTCTTTACGATTTTCTTGCATCTTTAGCGAAAAGTATGGAACACTTCGTCGCAATTTACACAGTTGTTAATTAGGCAGAAAAATTCTTTAGCTCCGGAAAATGGCGTTTGCTTCTATGTTTTGTAATGAAATTTTCTCGTTAGCCATAAAAAAAGTATTTTACGTTTACCCGGGCCTACAAATATATATATAATACGCATAAAAGGAAAAAACCAGTTGGCATTATAAGAGACTTCAGAAATAAAGCATCGGTTTAGGGACGCTGCGACGTTATCAAAAAATAGTTCTTTGAGAAGCGAACGAATGGTCTTTGAATTTCTCAAAAATTTAATGTTTGCGACATGGTTGAAAACCTTGTTGCTGATTGGCTTATTAAAAATTAACGGTTTCGATTCAACAAAATATTAAGCGTAAAAGTGAAATGCAGATGTGGAAGCTTAATACCTCAACTTGTGAAAGGAAGGGTCTCATATTTAGGTTCAGAACCATTACCGATGCCTGTCGGGCAACAAACTGCTTTGTTCCGGTCAAATTTCGCCCCGGGAACTGAAAGGATCATTTCCGGGATTTTCCGAAGTTTTAGATCTCGGTTTCGTACATTTAAATCGCTTTCCGACAAAGAAATTTGCATCTCTATAAAAGTTTCTTAAACGAAATTAAAATAATGCGAAGATAGCTCTAATAAAAACGGAGCGATAATCAAAATATTGCTTTTCGGAAGTAGAGATCGATCCTTTGTGCATTTTGGATGCGAAAAACGAGCAGTTTCTTGACCCGGACACAAATTCCGCGCTTGAGATTTTGGACCTGCGTCAAATACATGGCAAGAAAACCAGCGAAATTCAGGAGACCTAAGACAAATTTTCCTTGCCGACATTCTCCTTGTTCATCCGACATTTTTTGTCCAAAATTAAGTCGATTTCTTGAGATTCTACTTGCGGCACGTCAATCACTTCATCCTGTAATAGTTGTTAAATTGAAATGTACGACATTGCTACCAAACAGGGCCGTTTTCTGTTTTCCACGTTTGCTTCTGATTGATTTCCGGGCTTGTCCTTGGATCAGTTCCTGCAGTGATTTATTGGTTTTGCCCAATAAAGGAAAAGAAATTGATTCTCCTTTATTTAGCTTAATGCCGAGGGAAGTACAAGCTAATCTCAAAGTTTCTTATTAAACCTCTTTCCAGGGGTCGTTTCCCTCATATTTCAAATGAAAAAGAAATTATAAAAAAGACTAAAAATTGAGACTGAAGGAGGGATTTGAAGCAGAATCTTATCTTATCTGGAGCAGAATATCACTTTCAGGATTTATACAATTTTGTGCATTGAACAGTCAGGATCGATTTTTTTTTTTGAATTTGGAAAATTTTCCAAAATCCCTCAAATTCTATCTTCGCGCAAAGTAAACAGATCAAATGCCAGCGACATACGCAGGATTTAAAGTTGCAAAAGAGAAAATTTTCAGGAATGAAACTCGAGAAAATCCATAAAAGATGAGAAGGCTTTATGTTAGGGAAAAATAAGAAAATTATAGATCTTCGGAAGACACAATTTTATCATAAATCGAAAAAGCTGTTTAATTGCCTACTTCTCTTCATTGTTATTCTCATTTTTACCCAGAAAAATTGCCATTATTTTTATAGAATAATGCCTGAACTGAATCTCGATAGATAAATAGACACAACTTACAATGTCAATATATGGACTGAAGCTTTCATCATTATCTGCTGGCTAAAAGAAAATGGAAATCGAGGATTATCTGCCTGTCGTTAAGAAGGAAGTGCGTGCTCTATTTTCACATTTGGTCTCTTGTGCCATCTAGACACTGTAAAATTTTATCCATGGTTACAAATCCCGAACTAAGAATCCTGCCCCATAAAAGGCGGCGTTTATCCTGTTAACTCAGCTTTCAATTCCTTGAGCTGGTTACATTTTTGAGAAGAAAGCAAATGGAATTCCTGAAATGCTTCTCCGCGGCAGGCACGTTCAAATGTGAGCCTTTTGCAGGATTACCGTAATTGGAGATAAAACCAGCTTTTCTTTTAAATAATTTTCTCACTGGCCTTTTCATGGCTCGAATTTGCGGCCGGATTCAAAAGATGAAAAATAACGTTTGAGGTATACAGCGAAATTTTGAAGATCCGTTGTGAAAAAATGTTTCCATTGTTGTCGTCGAATGCCTCGCAGTTTTCTTTGACAGCAAAATTTTGAAGCGTTTCCGTTTTAAAAATTTGTCAGAGATCGGTGCGTTTTGGCCAAAACTGCAGAAAGTACCTTTGTGTATATGATGCTGAAGTGAATCCGAGAAAGGAATGGAAAGCTATCTTCAAAAATTTGTCTCAAACAAAAATTGTTTTCTTTACACAAATTTATACTTTTTTAATTTAAATATTATAAATGATATATGTAATTTATTTCATTACCTAATTGGATATGTGAATAGTCTGAATATAAAAAATTCAGGAAATTGTTCGAATCATTCAACTTGTTGAATAGATCTAATAAAATTCGCTGGAACTTGTTCAAAATTGTTCGCTCAGTTTTTTTTTATAGGTATAATATAAAATTAATTAAATTATATCGATGAAAGTTTTAATGTAAACTTAATATTTTGCTTACAAAGAATACAAAGGCACATAATTTGCAAATAAACACTGGATTTTTGGACATAATAATTTAGTGCCGTAAATATGTTTTCATATAAATTTTGTGTTTTTGATTTCAAGGATTTAATATGATTGACCAAAATGTAAGAGAAAACTGATGGTGTTAAAGTAACATTCATTATGATAAATTTAGAGCAATAACTATAACATTTCCCTACTGTGAAGCTTAAAAAATAATTGCAAATCTTGCAGATGAAGTGAAGTAAATGATATTTAACTTCCGTTTACTCACGACACATTAATCCATACTTAGGATTATAAGGAAACTATCGAACAGTGATCTTTATCCATAGCTCCCGCAAATGACTGAAATATCCGATTTAATTCAAAAAGTAATCCAAGCAAATGAATGAAGGATAGATGGGAACCTTTTCTTAAGCGGAAAATTGAGAAAAAGAACTTTTCACCTTTTTTTCACCTAAGTTTCATAATAAAGGGCAATATTAAAACAAAGTCTGAGATTTACTGTTTTCCAATAACATATTTTATTGGAAAGATAACCTATATAGGAATATACAAAAAAAGTTAAAAATTAATTTGAGGAAAATCAGACAAAAAAATATTTTGGGAAACCAAACGCAAGCCGATTTTAAGGATATTATGGAGGAAAAAATATTTGGTTCTCGCTGAAATACAAATTTAAAATAAATTGACGAAGCTTTCTTTAAAACGATCGAAAATAAACTTTTACGATAAAAATTATTAAAACCGGTTCTGTTCATCTGCATGGATTATTTCCAAGGGCTGCCCCTTTTTTGCACTTTTACCAGCTCTGACGTTAAGCTCGCATGCAGAACGTCAGTCCTGACGCCGCCTTTCCTTCTTGCATGTGCATCTTGCGGTTTCGTTTCCGACGGTGCCTTCTCTCTGCTCTCCGTCACGTTTCCAATTCGGCTGGCGAATTCCTCATCAAAGGCTCAGCAAGAGGAATTCTGTCGTACCCCGTCCTGGTTCCTTCCAAAACAGCTTGCGCCATGTATCTGTGACAGTGACCTTTTTTCTTTTCAGCTTGGATCCTTGGTTGGTGGATGTGCAAAACGGTGTCCTACGTCCAAGGAGTTTCGGTGGCAGCATCTGTTTACAGCCTGATAGCGGTGTCGTTAGACAGGTAAAAATCACGAAAACTAATATTTTTTAATCAAAATTTTTCACGTCGCTAATCACATTTAATACGCCACAACAATGTATTGGGCGAAATGAAAATGGGTTAGCCGTAATAGAGTTTCAGCTTTTAATTATGTTCCACGCAACTGAGTAATTATCTATCACGTGTTCTGACTTACTTTGCTCCTCAGAATTCTCAGTGTCTCTTTGCGGTGCAAAAGGCGGTCCTTCCGGTTACTTTGATGAACGTCTCTTTTCGCAGAGCGATGTTTTCATATTCAAGTTAATTTACTCCCTCAAAATACTATTACCACGAACAATTAACTTATTTGGCAGGGTCTCTTAACGTAGAATTCTCAGTGAAACTCAGTCCCGGATTTTCTCTCTTCTACCTAAAACATAGGCCTATTGAATACTGAACATTTTATTATATGAAATATTCATTATGAATATACATATGTGTATGTATATTGTACATATTAATGTATAATCATATCATTATGAATATATATGAAAAAGGTTTTTAATTTTTATATGTATTAAAACCACATATTAATCTTTCAAATTATTTGCTAAGGCTGCTCATATTTAGAATGAGTAAAATTTTTATTCCGTTTAGTAATTTACTGAAATTCTTTAATCTATAAGAAGCCATTATCCATTCAATACTATTAAAAAATATAATTTAATCACTAAATCAAATTATCGTATAGGTTTTGTATAATAAATTATATCCTTATATGTATAAAATATATATCTAATATATAAACCTTGCATAGTGTAGACTTATAAATAAACTTAAATATATAATAAATTAGTACCTTTTATGTATAAATATAAAACTTCTCAATTTTTGACTGTATTGTTGAATGTTCAAAACCTTGCCCATTTTTCATTGCAATCGTCGGGGATTAACTAAAAGCTGTCTTGATTGCTTCTTCAGTTGTCATTAAGTGGCGCGAGAGACAATATGGATTCATTCCGTTTTTTAGGTAAATTATAAAACTAAAAGCCAGCATTTTTAAAGAAATCTAAGAATATATAAACGAAATCGATCGCGAAATTTTTAATATGTAAAGAGCCATTGGCTCGATCTGAAAAAATCCGAAAAATTCAAATTTCTCAATTTGAGGTAGAAAACATGAAATAAGTTATTGCATTTTTCCAATTCCTCAACAATATCACCGATTAATAAATGCAGTACATGGCTGATCCCGATTTTTCACCTAAAAAAAATGTTCAACACACGCAGTTGTTGAAGCACATGGTGGATACAGCAGTGCAAAGAAATCTTAAATCAAGTAGGCTGATATGAAAGCAAGTCGAAGTGGCTTATCCTTTGGTAAAACATTGAAGCTATTAATTAAAATTTAATGACATAAAATAAAAATTAGTTAAATATAAGACAGTTTCAACTTACGATGATGCAACGGTCTTTGCATTTGGGAAATTATTTGCTACTTCTATGAAAGCAGAAAGAGCGGACTGACTCCGAGTAAAGCTTTTCAGCCTCAGCCCATTAAATTTCCAAATGGGAATTCGGTAAAAACACAATAAATTGCCCCTGGATCATTAGTAAAAGTTTACTCCTTTAATCAGAGCTGGTCGTCTGATGGCTCCCATGCCACTTAAAGCTCCTTTATTTAAGCCAAAGCTTTTAAAGAAACGACTGCTTTTAATAAAAAAAATAGATCTTAAATTAGGATTATTAAAAGGTTTTCAGATTTCGCGGGAAATGTTTTTGTCACAGGGAATCCGATGAAAAATTTATTTGATTAATTCACAGCTGCATGTTCCATTCCAGTTAATTACCAGCTATGTCTGTCTCCTATGATGCTTTGCTTTATTCGGCGCCGTATCCGTCCGTACCCCGGTTCTGTGACCGAATTCCGAGAGCGCTCCTCAGGTGACGAAGGTGCGTGATTTCGTTTACAAGATGGCGGCACCGACAGGAGGCAAAGTCGTCCTGATCTTCACTGCGTCAGAACGATGGCCAGCCAGGGCCTTTTTCGCTCTGAAATAAGTTATTTTTCGTGAAAATATATTTTCGAATCGTTCGCATTTCGCAATTGCAGAGTTGCGACAAACCCGAGGGCGTTAAATGTAAACTTTGATTGTTTTCATCTCAATTACGGTACGTTCGGTGGCATGAAGCCCGAAAAAGCCTCTGATGTGACCTACCTCCTTCCATCCCATACTCATTTTCATCGTATTAGAAATGGAAGAAACTGTCAATGTAATTTTAATCAATTCATTAATATTGGGAACTTACCCACAATGAGGGTCCTAAGATCGAGGGGCCATGTTAGTTACGTAAACGGAAAATAAAAATACAGTCATGAAAGAAACCTTGATTTGACGATATTGTCATTATCTAAGCCATTTATCTACCTCTGCTCCCACTTCGCAGACAGTGTTAACAAACAGTTAATCACGTTTGCAGGGAAGAAATTCATGTCGAATTCGCCATCGTCTGCGGCCCGCATGCTTTTCGCCACTTTTTCCTTTTCGCGAGCTAAGGATGGACATTTTACTTTACGCGGTGACATCGTCAAAAAATCGGCTTCTTTCTCTGGCAAAGGACGCTATGTTATGTCTAATGCCAAACAATACTTACCCAATTTTTCCCAATGTCAATGTATTTTAATCTCTTCAAACTTTCTTTTTGCAAGCCCACGAATCCCAAGACACTTCCTTAGTCTTTACAGTCCTTTCGCATCATCTGACTCATATAATTTATTCCACATTACACATAAAATTATGCGATTTTTTTTTACTTTTCGTAATAATTTTTGATATTTTTTGCTGTCCAGTTAATCAGTATTCATGAACTTGCCTGTTCCCCATGGATATACGTAACGCGATCTACTTTTTGTCTGTCCCTACCCAATTTGTGGAGCGATCATGACCTTGACGGCCCCAAAAGTTTCACTTCCTTTTTTTTATAGCCTGTTACACAAGGAGATGTGTCGGATAAAAGCGAGTCTGTTCATTTGAGTGAAGTCTGCAATTATATTTACAAATTACCGTTAAACGTATTAAACGAAAATTACGAGGTGCCATCGTTAATTATATAACTGCCCGTTTAAGCAGAAAACCGGTTACCTATTCCGATTGTTGGCTCGGTCCCGGCCATCTGTTTTTCGACTGCATTTTCTTAATTCATATCCGTGATTGAAATTAATTTCCAGGAAAAGGGAATTTTTTTGTTAGAGGCACGTTCAGAAACATGTCATCGGGCTTCTGCCCGAAGCCTTCGAGATCCTCCTTCTCCACTAACTTCTTTTTACACATATCTAAAGATGGAAAGTAAGGAGAAGGTAAAAAACATTTTCATTGAACTTTTGAATTATTTCTGCGAATCGCAAGACCCAGCAAGGCGATTCTTTAATAGAATAATTAAATTAATTAATTCATAAAGGCTTTACGTGTTGTGATTATTTGATTAAGCTTTGGAACGTAATTAAAATGTGTAACAACAGTAATAAGTTAGATCCTGGCAGAGGTGCAGAACTTTTACATTTCAACTTCAGTTTAAACAAATTCAGACTGCATAACGCATATTGACAACACTTTAATATTTGCTTTGTGGACCTGATCATTGACAGACAATAGACAATGACATGAAACAAAAAATTTATTACGCTATTTCCAAATCTAACTCTTAAAAAAAATCGAAAATTCCGGCAAATACGCAATAATTGTAATCCTTCTTGCTGCAATAATTGTAGCACGGAGTACTAACACTGTGAAGAAGCTCAGATGTTAATTTACTATGATTTTTAAAGCAGATTCAGTCGTCATGATCGGGCATATAATTGTGATGTTACGAAACTTAATTCTTTTTGAATGTCGATTTAGCATTTGAATTTCCTTGAATGTCCATAATCGCGGGCCTTCATTAGACACGAATAAATCTTAATCATCGGTCTGTGTATATTGGGGTGTAATTTTATAAGATAATACTACATTGCCAAAACTTTTGTGGTTTTTTCGGATATATTCAGGAAAATCAGATTTTTATTTTTATTTAATAAAATGAAATTAAATAGATAATACATAAAATAGTTTTATTTTGACATATTAATACAAAGACCATTTTGTTTTCCATAATCATATACCGAATAGGACTTTCTTCATCTTAACATCAAACAGTTGATAAATATCTGTGTGAACCATATACATGATCTTTGTGGTCGTTGCTGCATAAGCCAATTTTTTGGAATTGAAAAATTTTTTTTAAAGTATACCATCTTATCGCTCTCGGGAATTATTTAATCCCAAAAGATATCAAAAATCTAATGACTTTTATCATTTCACTTTTCTACTGTATGTTCTGAGAATAATATAGGATAAAAAGGTTCACAATATCTTGTTTTCAGGTATAATTATCTAAATGCCTAAACACGAAAACGGCCTGTTTCAATTATTGTAAATGGGACCAAATAAACGACTTATCTAGGGTGCCAATTTAAAGTTGCATGTACATATTTCAGTCTTCCCTGCTCCGTCTGCAATTTTTTTTTCACCTGGAAGTAATCTCGTCGAATAAATCAAGACTTCGTAATCATTATGCCAAGCACTAATGACTGGATGCTGTTATTCATCCTTGGAACGGGTCTTCCTCTCCCAGACCAGTTCCCAATCTGGCGAACAGGTAGTTTAGTGTCGGCTTATGAAGGAAATGACTCTCCAGGGATAACAAGCATTGGAGAGAGAGTATTTCGGTCTATAATTTTGATTAGTAATCTGAGATTGAACAAAAAAAGCTCTGAAAATAATCACTAATTTACTTTTGGTACGCGTTAGAAATTTTTTTTGTTTTGTGGAACGCAAAATTGTAGGATAATCTAACTTCTACCATAAAGAGGTATTAATCAGCATAGGTTATTCTGTTTTGATTTTGATTCCAAATCCATTTTTGCAGCTCTTCCAACTGCGTTTCCAGAGTTTTTATATTTCTTATTCTTCATCATTGAGCATAGTTTCCAAGCATAGCTCCAAGCTGACTGTGTCAAATGCTATATTTTCGTTTATCATCAACTTTTTTTAAAACTTTCAAGGTATTGAGATCTATCTATTTTTACCATATTTTTGGATGAGATGTGCACGGCGTCGGAAATTGAAACTCTTGTTTTACGTTTTTACTACACGAAGGTGACTCCATCGAGCGATTTTGATCAAAACCTAAAGTTAATTACCAATCAATGAGTGCTTATTTAAAATCGCTGCAGTATCTTAATGATGGATCAGTCATGGATAGAAAATTTTGTTCTGAAATACTTCTTTTTTGATATATCCAAAGATATTTTATTGCCAGTTGTAAATGCTCTTGCTAAAGCTGGAAGAACTTGAGATCTTAGCTTTTTTTAAACTTAGCTTAAATTTATAGGAGATTAACTTTTTCGAAAAACACTTACTCCTAGAACGAGCCAAGATTTATTTCAAGAGATGCTGTGACCGTAATTAAAACATTAATGATGTGGATTATATGACTGCTGGATACCTGACATTTTTTATATCTGATGATGAAATAAAACAATTTCTGAACAAACATTCACTGAAGATTATCTGGCATGGCAATCTGTCTAAAATTGCCTATGTAACTCTTTTTCGGACATTGTTACTACCAATGGGTCGCAATTTGTTTTGTTCATTTTACGGTTCCTTGTTAAGGATATATACGTAGATGGAGAAAACGGGGAATGGTGAATTACAAAACCTGACTGGTATACGACTGAAGGAAAATTTCTTTTACTTAAACCATCTTCTGTGGCATTTTAGATTGGCGTCTTTAAGATCCTACGTGCGGATAATATCTGACGTGATCTTTTTTTCTCTCAATCTGAAAGTACCTTTAGCCTTTCCATACGAAGTGTCAGTTCGAAGCATGTTGATTGAATTGACACTAATATACACACTTGCATGGTCCAATGGACCAATGCCCTCTTGAATTTTCGGGCCAAGGCTAATTTCCAAGAGCCAATTTCCCTATTTTATAAGGATCCACTCAGGCGATATCGTACCTTTTTTTTAAATTATAAATATCCTATTAGAATTTTTAAAGAATCAACTAGAATATATTTTTGTATTTTACTATTTGAAAATAGTGAGATTTCATTGCCTCTGTTCAGTATTGAATCGAAGCTCTTTAAGACATTATAGCTAAATCGAAAATATATTAAAAATATATCAGGGAAAATGATTAATGTAAATCAACTTAAATGAGACAACTATGATCATGGTCGGCAATATTTAGCCCTTAGTTTAGATATCGGAAAAGCCACAAAAATCACATCCACAAAATATAATCGCTGGGACTGAATGATCCAGAAAGAAATCGAGTTCATTGTGTGCAGAAGGCGACGACATCACAAATTCTCCTTTAACCATTAAGATAAACCGTCACAATTGATTTAGAAAATCTAAATTAAGCACCTCGGAATTACATCGACGAAATGAAAATATGAAAATTCGATGTACATTTCGGTAAAATCGAGAAGAAATCCATCATTTTAGCAGTTTTTCTCAATACCTTATGTAGCCAATGGAGAAAATCAGGAGGATATATGCAAAAAAATTCAGTACTATATTGTGGGAAGGACCAATTTGAGTAATATAACTATTGGATAAGAAGACACAGAATAAGATGAAAAAGACTTAAAGGAAGCTCGAGAAAGATAGCAGCGCACATCATGTTACTCCTCTATTCCGGAATACCATCACCAGAATTTCGATCATGGGTTTTATCAGGAACAAATTTAAAAAAGAAGATAATAATAATAATTAAACCAGAAAGGAAAAATATACGCCTGGTAAAGAGCAATGCCGATCTCAGAGAGATTGCAATTGCGACTATACCTCATATGTCAGGGTAGACATTGTCAAAGCCTATCCATTTACACAATTCAAATACTCACAAGACATGGCTCTTTCAACGAATTCCTGTTGAAGGCTAACCGATGCATGCAGAGCAGCAGCGAATAAGAAGACATAACTGCAGTTGCAACCAGCTGGGAAAAGCAATGAAAGAAACATAATATTCAACTGTAGGAATTAACATCTGAGCTAGAGCATTTAGAATAATAGAAAATGAAAAAAATATTGAGAATTTTGGAAAACCTAGAACCACAAACTTTACCAGAGATGCAAAATGCAAAGAAACATAAAAGGCTAAATAATTAATTTCAATTACATATTCTGTTATTTGTCAAAAAATCAAAGAATTGTTTTTACAACACTATATAGTAAATCATATTGTGAAATATTAGCAAGGGCAATTATTTATATTTACTAGAATAAGGAAAGAAAAACAGTCAGAGCAGAATCTTGATGGGAATATCTCGATGCAAATCTCAGGGTTTTGCTGAATGGAAAGTGGTGGCAAAAGAAGAAATCTATACAGATAGATACAGCAAGAAAAAATAATTCATCGCAGTTTTTGAATTTAAAGATGGAATGAAACTATTTATAATAAGGACAAGTAACGTGCAACCGAAATGTGATCCCTAACACCTTATTCGGCAGTTCGAGTGGAACCGTCTTCGTCTGCGACTTACCTACTTTTAATTCACGATTATTTAACCCATTTACCAATGCAATGCCCTTGGTCGATACAGTTTAGATTTCCACTACCACAATCTCGATAACTTTTTTTAGGAATATATCAATCAAGGTTCTACCCGAATGCGCGGCTAAATGGGGACATTTAGTCTAAACTGACGCCGTGGCTGTTAGTTATTTTCCTTTTTCCAACAAACTTCCCAAGACTTTGTCTTCACAGTACTGCCAACCTTCGATCCGCAATGCTTTATTTATAAATGACTTTCATAAGCGCTTAAATGGAAATGAGAGTCTATGTTGGACGTAATAAATCTTGCTAATTTATGCTCGACTCCCCCTTTAAATTAACAGATTATTTCAATTAAATGAGGAATGGTTGAATCGGTTTGGCTGACTCAAATGGTCACGTTCTTGTCGTGGCATGTTAAAGAACACTGCTAAACAATGCAATAAATAACAAAAAAACGGGTAAGTCGAATCTAAATATGTTGAGGCCAGTGAAGATCAAATATTTCGACCTACGGTAATGGTTCTTTAAAAGGTCTGTTTTCATACGCCTTCGATCTTAGCACGATTCTGATTCGACCCTTTCAGAACTATTAAAGCGCTTATTCCATTAGAGGAAAGTCAGATATGCGGATTATCTGAAACTAATGAATTGTGTAACCCCAGCAGCACATTAGTTTATATCCTAAGGTCAGATCTAACTTTAGGTTAATCTGCACAAACCGATATCGATATTTGTCACACCTGACGATACGCGCTCTTAGTAAAGTCATCGTGGGCAAATCCTACGATACTTCCCGATGACATTGATGACCGAAATTTATAAGTCCAAGAAACATATGCGGAAATCGTTCAGTTACTGTAGATGGACATGTATCAATCCAAGACTGTGACTTGCCTTAAAGTCGAGAACACATAATTTGCCAAAGAATGGATGCCTAGCTTTCAACAAGAACTGCTTCATGGCCCCTATTCATGTATCCTATAACTGAAGAATATTTATAAGATTTTTGCGCTTAAAATATAGCTTTGATACAATTGTTAGTTATTACTTAAAAGGAACTGACGTTCTTAAAGTATTTCCGCATTTGTTAGACCCGTCCAAGTCCAGCTTGTCTCTATAGATGTAATTTTGCTGCATCACCTTTTTGTCTTAATCCATTGAATTAATGCAGAGGTTGTGTGATGCTCAAAATGACGGCTTTAAGCGAATTATTTTTATGACTGAAATTTCTGAACTAATCGAAAAATTTTAAACTTTAATGGAAAGCTTATTAAAAAATTTGGAAAAAAAATTATGCGTTATTATTTTTCGTGAAAATCTTTTTCATTTGTCCTGTTGATGACCGATAAGGTAAAGGAAGGCGTACCCGAAGCAGTTTAGACAGAATATTTCAGTTTTTCCGACAATCAAAAAAGTTGAATTTTCCAAATTTTTCTGTTTTGTTACTCCACCCCGGTGGTCCCCTTGAGAGTTTACTTTTCTCCTGCATGCCTTCGAGCCTTGAGCATTTATCTTGAGCAAAATCTCTCCCATTAGGGTCATGGGAACTGCAATCGGCATCGGGGTAGACACAAAATGTATATTTTGCCAACCGGATTTGCAAATTAATCAGGTCCTGCAAGAACAACTTCTGGAGAAGGCGAAACATTTATGCAAATTCAATATCATTAATAGCGTAAAATATTAACGCGCTTTTTTGGTGATATTGAATTAAGTGCCATTGACCTAATCTAATACCTAGAGTGTTGCCACCCCAAATGTTGGGTTGGATTTCTCCGGAACGAAGTTGTTACCGTAAAAATCCTTAAACGTTTTGTAATAAGAAGACAGATTCTGCTTATGGGGCACTGCTTAAAGCTCTGTTTGCATTTGTTTGCCTAAGCAGCCTGACAGACTGAGTGATCTAAGGAACATATTCCTTGCAGCATAATTTTATGTCACTTCTTGTCTTCTCATTTCACTGTTCATGATTCAGACTTAGGTTTCAACGTCCCAGTACCTGATGTCCTTACTTGTATTGACCTGCTTAGCTATAAATCACGCTTTTCATGGAAATTCCATTATTTAACCCAAATGGAAAAACTTCCGGTGCCGACGCCTCCCCAAGTAATATTTAAACGATAATAGTTTATTTAAATGAGAGAATCATAAGTTATTCTAGCTCACGGTGCACATTTCATTTTGTAAAGGATATTTTTTGGTTTGATTTCCATATATTTTGGAATTTCTAATCAAGAGTCAAACATATTACAAATTTAAACACAAGTTACATAGAATTTTGTTATTAAAAAAAATCGAAAGCCACATATAATAAATGAGTAAATTTTAGTGAGGAATTTTTGAGAGAATTTAAAGAAAATTAAAAAAAAGAAGGAATGCCGCAATATTAATTTTTTCGTAACACAATTACGGAGCATGTAAAACACGCTCGAACAAAAGTTAGTGTAGGCTAAACGTAAGTTCAGTCTGCGATGTATGAGTAAGCAAAGAAAGGAGGAAAAGATAAACTTGAAATAGTGTATTTATTAAGTACACGACTATTAAAAACCGAGGAAGAATCTAATTTTCAGACAGGTTGAAAATATGAGATACATTTACTTGTTAAAGGCCGGCTACATCTTTGTTCAGTGTGTGAAAAAATATCTTCTACCTGGATCAATTTGACCTCATAAGAAAAGATGTAAAGATTTATGGCCTAATCCCGGTTCTCTTCGACCCTTTCCCTTAGGAAGTGCCCGAAATGTATTCGGATCTTATGGGAAACCGAAGATTTAACGTGACATTTTCAATTCCCGATCTTCAAAGTCACGGCAGTCAACTTTCCATAGGTCTTTGTAGCAAATAATGCTAAGGCCCGAGCAGAAGTCTGGAAAAGAACCGAATCGTCCGTAAGATTAGTATTGGACCAATTGGCTCCTCGCTCGCCACCAAGGTTCCTTCTCATTCTGAAATATGAGAAAAATACCTTGATGGTAATTGAATAAAGTACAGGTCCACGAATCACGTAAGACTCGTTTATGGAATTTTTTTCGTTGTCCTCCAATATTCAGGACCAACAAGTTCTTTTCTTCTTTTCCCGAGCGCACGTGGACCGGGAAATGTGGAACCCGAAAGGGCGGCGTCAATCGCTGATGTTGGAGGAGAGACTTGTCGTTTGCCCTGGTGGTAATTTTTTGAATAAAAGTTGATCCGCTGCGCTGAGGCCGAAACCGGAAAATTCCGAAACATCAACCTGGGCATGAAAATGATGAACGTTTCTTCAGAGGAAAATTTTCCCGGCGAAATTTTCAATTTCGAGAGAGGCGAGAGGAGATTTGCTGGTGGTTTGTTGTCCGTCTCATCCAATGCGACGCAATTAGGGAAACTTGTCGAAGTTGCCGAAAAATTAATTTCATTCGGAAGGTTCAATAGTGTACCAGTATTATCACCTTGAAAACCCATTTAGCTTAAATAATGATGCCATAATTATCTAACAATAAAAAGTTCTCTAAATTTAGATAGATTTTCAATTATCGGTTACATTGATCGATTTCGAGATAATTTTATAAATCTAAAAACAATTACATACTTAACGCCATCATGCCTAATATTCTATTTTGGTATTATAGGCCAAGCACAAGTCACACCTCAAAGTCCCTAAAAGTTTCATTTTATGGAATACCATTTACTTAACAAGTCTATCAAGATATGCTTTAAAATGAATGCTTCGTGGACAAAGAGACAGGATGGCAGTACAGGAAGATTGATGAGGTCTAAAATTGAAATCCATGATTTATGCAGCAAATTTTCCCGTAAATCTTAGCTATTAGTCACCATGCAAATTTGTAGAGTACGTTTCAGCATTTGAAAGGTGAAAAATTGAGGGAAAATTTTAAGTTCAAATTCACGTGGTAATTTTCTTTCAGAAAATGAAGAACCATTTACTGGGATCGGGTCCCACGTTTCAAAAAAAAAAAAAACTAAATTAATTATCGCGCACTTAAACGGGACTTAAAACAACGAATAATCAGGCAGCCCCGAATATTAACAAAACTTCAAAACCTAATCCCGATTAAGCTTCAAGGTATCAGTGAATATATCAGATTTAAATTCACCAAACTTCCATCTGGAAGCAAATAACTTTCTGGAGATCCACGTGGAAAAGCGGATAATCAGTAAGAATTTTCTCATGTTTACCTATTTAATGACCCAATAGTGCTTGCTTGCATGCTCTTACGGAGAATGGCAATCACAAATTTTGGTAATTTTAAACGTAAACTCGTTAAACGAAACGTATTTCGGGTGCACTGTTCGCTGCCATTAAATAATTGATAATGGGCATTTGGAGAAAGACCGCGCACGCGAAGCAAAAGGCGAATGCGCCACTCGGTCCATTGTTCGCTGAGGTTCCCCCCCCCCCCCGGTGCACCTTGAAAGTTACGTGCGGGGGAAGGGGGAAGTGATCACAAGGCAAACATCATCGCGCCGCGCCGTGAATAGCTTATGGCACCTGGTTCTTCCAGGTGGTGCCCGCGAAGACAGAGCAACCCGTATAAAAGTGGCGATTTTCCACAGTTCGGACATCATTCGATTGTGCACAGTCGTGACAGCAATCAGCTAATTCTTTCAAAAAGCTAACAAACTTCAAAAAACCAACCAAAATGTACAAATTGGTGAGTACTTGAACAATTTTCCGGGGAGCAAAATTCTTGAAAATTTTTGTGTTAACTTTTTCGTTTTCTGTCGTTCAGATCGTTTTCTCCGCCCTTTTGGCCGTCGCCGCCGCCGGAGTCATCAGCCCCATCGGCTACTCCGTGCACTCTGCACCAGCCGTCGTGCACGCTGCCCCGATCGTCCACGCTGCCCCCGTCGTCCACAGCGCGCCCATCGTCCACAGTGCACCCGTCGTTCCAGTCGTTAAGGCCGCTCCAGTCGTCCACAGCGTGCACACCTCCGTCGTCCATCCAGCTCCAGTCAGAGCCGCCGTCGTTGCCCCCGTCGTGCACTCCGCCGCCGTTCCGGTCGTCCACTCCGTCCCAGTATTGAAATACCACCACTAAGTTCCTAGTCGGGCGACTCTCCCTCTTCGGACGCTTTCGTTGCAATAGATTCTTCCCAGTGCCATAAATCTTTCTCTGTTTTACTTTTATTTCTCATTTAAAAAAATGTAATAAATTATTCTTCCCAACTTATATTTGTGTGTATTGAATTTTAACCCGTTTATTACCTCGTCCGTCTCTCGATCGAATAATGTCGGACGGCGGCATCTTCCCCGTTCTGTAGCAGGAACCTCGACATTTTGGAAGATTTTTTTGTTGGTGGCGCCGTGAAAAATGAAAATTTTTCTAATTATCCAGTCAAGTTGGGGGACGTGCAACATCAACTGATCTTTCAGCGAAAATTTTGGGAAATGAGCTGAATATTCATTTGAAAAGCTGACTGACAATTCACTGAACCAATTTTTTTTTTTTTTTTTTACAGAAATTAACCTGTTAGAATTTCATTATTTTTTAAGAATTGCATTTGACTTGTATTACTTATTTGTTGACTTTGCTTTTGATCGGTATCTATTTAGTAAGCTTTGATTCATTTCTTATTTCTTTCTTCACTTGACATATTTTGCTATTTAATTCGGTCCCAAAGTATTAGTCTTGATTTGTTTTTTTTGAATATTTACGTGAATATACAATGAGTAGACAACTGCATGCGGACTAATACTCTGACTAAATATTCGAATCGATGTACTGATAAAATTCAGCCGGGCCGATTTCTACATTAAATTTTAATATTTAAGGTTGCTTTGTTATTATGGCACCGAAGGTAAGAAAAATCGGTGCTTAAGAAACGTGCATTTAGATAATATTCGAAAAGCAAAATGCAGTATCAAATCTTAAAATGCGACATTATTAAATCTCGAATGTGAATTATTTAAGTGATTGAGGACAAAGCAATTTCAAGTGTCTGGAGTCTTTTTAGAGTGACGGTAAATTGCGTTCATTTGGATAAGTTTATTCAAAAATCATGAGAGCAAATACAGACTCTGTAAGACAAATGCAACACAAAGCAAAAGGAATTAAGGGAAAACCTTTCTCTGATTCGCTGTTCCTTACCGGCAAACTATCACAATAAGTGCGGTACTAATAAAATGGAGAGTAATGCATGAAAGCAATACTTTACTCCAAATCATAATACTATTCAGTGCAATATAATCCCTTAATAACTTTTTACACAATATCCAGTTTTACTGGATAACGGATCGACATTAATTCATTTTTTCGTTCTCGGCAGTAACAGCAATCATCATTAAACTCATACTCTGAAGAATGAATCAAGAATATACAGAACACCGCTTTAGGGGTTTCTTCTGAGAGGAGAATATAATAGTCTGAATGACTGAATACAGATACATTTAGAGCATTTAATGTTAATATTATCTTTTTCTTAAATAAAAGTAGCGGATTATTAATGAATCAGAAGCCGCATGATGCGCAGATAAAGTGAAATTCTCAGCTCCGGTTACGTTTTCTAAAATTATTCTGTGTAACTTCCAGCAAAACCAATGAAATCTTTTGGATTTAAATCTCGTAAAAGCGGATATAATGAATATACCAAAAGAATGCCGAGTTTAAATTGGAAAAATTGTAATATACTGCCGCTTCTCAAGATCCCGTCAATTTTCGGACCTGATTTTACTCCAATGGTTTGCACGTTTCTTCGATTTGAACCTGATTTTTAATTTCATCTCGGAATATAAAATTAAGCGAATATCTCAACACATATTGTACTCTATGAAGGAAATTTAAACTCTCCTGCCGTTGTGTCTCTCACTAAATGCGGCCAAATCGCAAAAGATGTATAAATTTCCATAGATAAAATTTTAGTTTATCTAAGACAAATTCGGACAGATCCACTGGGTCTTTTATTCTGCAGATGGAGTTCTTCAATGCCTTACATAAAAATAAAACTAAACGATGATAGATTAAAGCTTATTAGTTTGAAAATTTGATGGACAGCAAAAATTAAGCGAAAAATATGGATTATTTTTATATGCGTTCGATCTTTTCGTAATAATAATATTATTATTTTTTCCATAATGAATGAATTTAAAATAAAAAAAATTATATTTTTATTCGTCTTTGCATTTGACACTCATCCATTGTAGTCTTAAAACACAATTTTATGTATTTCGGAAATGTGTCAGTTTGTTGCAAAATTTTCTTCTTCGTTTCAATTCTTTGTACGCAGAATTGTTATATTAATAGGTGACCGCACGTAAGAAATCATTATAAAGGTGCCTTTAAACCTAATTCACTTATGAGAAAACTGGAGCAATAGGTTCCCAATATCATGGGTGCTTTCTAAGTTTTATTCTTAACCAGGCCAGCAATGATAAATGTTTTGCCGATCACTATCTATGAATATGCAATTCATGTTTTCCATTTTTCTCTCTCTTGAAATTTGCAAAAATTCCAAAATTCGAAAGCAAATGAGGGGCTGTTTTAGAAAGCAAATCGCTGCACGAGCTGCCTCAGATACGAAATCATACATTTTCATATGTAAAATGGCGAATATTCGTCGATATGCGAAATTAGAATTTAATAAACAGTCGTTGCAATGGAAAAGACATGGTTCATACGGCTTATCTTGTTTCGAGTTAATGTAAATAATGCTGATCAGTGAAACTAAATTGACAGGACAACCGCGCCGTTCGAGAAAATGAACGCCCCGCAGGTATTTGGAGGAAAATGAGAAAATTTCTGTCTTTTTGGCCGGCTTCGAAAAATCAATCTGAATTTTCGGACAATGTTCCTCAATATTTGAAGAATTACTCTTTGTCACTTACTAATGCTTATGTTATACTTACTATACCGGCTAATGATTGTCATTTACTACACCGGGAACAGCCGGTTTAAACTGTATGAATCCCAAAGGCATAATAGCTATTGACAGAATGCTGATGGACTTTTTGACACCTTATGCGCCATTTGCTTCAAAATCATTTTACCTGAACAAAAGAGAAATCCAGTTTTTTACACGTTAAATTTTCCATATTTTTAAGATCATTCGCATGTTAGGATGAAGTAAATTTTGTGCGATCTGAAAAAGTAAAATCTTAGACAGCTTTCTGTACAAAGAAAAAATCTTCTATCTGTCCAAAGACCGAAACTTTCCGTCTAGAGCATTGACGACACTAACGTTATTGTTTCATCCATTTTGGATGCCAAGATTCAATAACTTTCTTTCCGTTCGGAAGGTATCCTAATGTGTTAGGTTAGGATTTGAAGATGTAACTCATTGGAACTTTTCTCATCGCTTTGGTTGTTTTTATGGTTCTCATTTGGCATCATCGTGTGCGCAGCTAAAAAATTTTCAGCTTTCTTTTCTTTCCAAACTTCTATTCTTTGATAAAAATTACGTCGATTTCGCAATTTTCAGATCAGTTGATCACACGTCTTCGCGATGCTTCGAAGTTCTTTCTCTGCGCATCAAATATTGTTTTACGTGACTGGAGCAATTTAAAATAAGCTTCAAAATATTGTACAGATACTGTTTGCATAAGATTTTATTGGCATAACTGCTAAAATACTTAAGAGACGATTCTAAACATTGAAAACCATTTTGTCCAATAAAAATTTTTAAGATAGTAGAAACGCAGAAAATATATTTCTGCAGCGTTCAGTAGCCTTAGCAGCAATCTTTTCAGAGACAGGAATTTTTAAAGAATTTAAAACAATTATTTAGACTGCTTTCTACTCAAGTCCCCTGTTTATTTATGTATTTTATTCCAAAGCAGATAGCCGTGTCGGCAATGGCGAACCAATACTTTTTACTGTATCGTAATACTGTATAATAATATTTACTGTATTTTACTGTATTTACTGTATAATAAACAATAACGCATAATAGTAAAATTCAGGTGAAGCAGATAAGTGAAAACCCACGGTGGGCGTTTGCCTTCGCATGGAGAACAACCGTTCACCCGACAGCCCTGAACTCCAGCTGTTCAAACGGTGAAGAGGTCTTTTACGTTACAACCGCGAAAGAGAAGCGGAGTCCAAGGAAGGACAGTGAATGGGAGTGAAATATGCCAGAGAGTACCTGGATGGTTTCCTTAATCATCGCAGACTGCGAGAAGGCCAAATCCCTCTTCAATGTCTTTCTTACCAACCTTGAAAGAACTAGATTTTTCGAACAATTGAAGCTTCTTGAATTGCCGAGTCATGTCCCTCTATAAAGGTGACACCTCTCGTTGACAGAAGGATATCATTTTCTTCGCTTATGCACGGACGGGTGTTCCTGAATCGTGTTCCTTAAATCTAACGCAATATGTCAGCCGCATTTGAAAGTGGTCGGGGCTGTGATAAAAATTAAAAAATATTTCGACATTTGGTTTCCCAACAAATGACAGACTAAACCTTTCTTTCCCATCAGCTAAGAATATTTTAGACGTTCAACCTTCGGAGCATTACAATGACAGTGCTTCTGGTGACACTGTTGGGAAGCTCTTTCTTTCGCTATTTACGGACTCGGGGGATAATTTAACTTTTTTCAAATGCTTTAGGCTAATCTCATTGTGTTCTGTTTCCTTCCCAAAATCATTTGATTGGCATTAAGAGGTGCAGCGATCGTGAAAGGCAGAAAAAGGCTTTGACTCTTTTTCGAGCTTGAATGTTAATATGATTGTTGAATAACGATATAATGTTGAATAATAATACAAACTGCATTGCATAATACCGAAAATAATATTCCGTTTGTTGGCTTGTAAAGAATTCCTACAATTCTCGTTGCAGCAATGTTTACAGAAAACTGAGAAGTTTGAATTTTACTCAGATCGTCTTTTTGATGTTCTAGGTTCCTTGCTATATGGTGGCCCCTCAAATGTCAGATAACCAAACGTCGAGCTCGATTCATCATAATCGTCATTTGGGTGGTAGCGTGCACAACCACAATCCCTTGGGCGCTTTTCTTCGATTTAGTCATCTTCAGCGACGCTCCGGACGTCCTCCTCTGCATCGAAGTATGGCCCGAATCGCTCAACGGTTCGTTGTACTTCCTCCTCGCAAACCTAACCTTTTGTTACATACTACCACTGATCCTTATCTCCTTATGCTACATACTCATTTGGATTAAGGTATGGACGAGAACGATTCCCACAGATACAAAGGACGATCAGATGGAGAGAATGCAACAAAAGTCAAAGGTAAGTTCAGCTTGAGGAAATGGCCCTCGCCGAAAAGCCTTTCGTCCCTAACCTTCCGCTTTTTGTAGGTGAAAGTGGTGAAAATGCTCGTGGTGGTAGTCATCATCTTTGTGATTTCTTGGATGCCTTTATACATCATATTTGCAAGGATCAAACTGGACGGCAATTTCAGCCACTGGGAGGAGAATCTTCTGCAATACATAACACCGGTGGCTCAATGGATGGGATCTTCCAATTCCTGCATTAATCCAATTTTGTGCGTATTCTTCACTTTACAGAATTACAATTACCACAGAAATTTAATCGCATGAATAATAGTGTAATTCTAGCCGATATAGCTTAAACCTAATTTGTAAATTATTATATTTCGAAACGAACTCCTTTCACATTACACTGTTCGTGGCCTTTTTGCAATTTTGTGATTATTTATCCCCACTCCGATCCACGTGCATGTCAAAGTCCTTCGTAATTTGTGATTGCTCTTAATTATCCACAATTAAAAGTGAATCGTTTGGTTTGGTTTGGAAATGCTTTGGCTTAGATATTGTTGCGTGCAGAACGTGCTGCATTTGAAATCATGGCATATAACCCAAATTTGACGAAAGAGATTGTATCTCCAACCCTACTATCTTCGACCTATACTCGTTATGCTCATTATCCAGAAATTTGTTTTGTTATTGCCGAAAATTACAAATGTTTTATATCCGGGGAATATGCAATCTAGATTAGCCTATTTCAGGAGAAGTACAAATCTGTACCCCAGAACTCGGTTCATGATGTGAACAAATGCAGACAGTCCTTCTCGTTTTGTACGAAGCTGGCATTTTCATGCTGTTTGGACGTAATTATTGTACATAAAAAAAAAATTGACATTGGTTTGGACTAAAATGGAGGTCCATCCTCGGCACGGCAGTGCCTGAAAAGAGGAAATCCTCTCATCGGAGTGATAACTGATGACTCAATGGTTTTAAAAATTGATTTTCCAGAAAATTCATAAATTTCCCGAGATTTTTATACTCCTCGGAGTCGTGAACTGGATAAATGTTTTTTTGTCTCCTACGACGAACACGTTATAAATCATCATCTGTGTCGGAAAAGGATTCCTGAGACAGATTTTTTTTCCTTCATGCAAGAGTTGCTTTCTTTTTATTAATTTATTACGAATTTTCCAGGTATGCATTTTTCAATAAAAAATACCGCAGAGGATTTGTTGCCATATTAAAATCAAAGAAGTGTTGCGGAAAGCTTCGCTATTACGAGACGGTGGCCCTCATGGGTTCCACCTCCAGCGTGCGTCACAAATCTTCGTACTACACTAACAACAATACAACTACGAGGAAGCCTCCACTCCAAACTTCGACAGTCTCTCATGTCTGTAATAACTTCGGCGTTTAAAGAACTACACAAAATGATGTGATAAATTTATTTTTCTGCTGGCTCCTCGCTTCTCAATTTGCTTACCCCCCAACCGGGTTCATCGAATAGAATTTTTTTCCAGATTTTTGGGACTAAAGAACTACAATTCAGAAACTTTTACTTGAAACCACTCAGCCAGCAGGAAATTTACAGACGATGCTACATTAATATCGCTCTTAAGTAAATAATTTTAGTGATATAATCTAAAAACGTGAGTTACATTTAAATGCTAGGTTGATTATTTACTGAGAATATCGCGTTCAAGACGACAGAAAAATAATACAATGTATATATCATATCATCAAATAAAATAATCATGGTACCTTGCATCACTCACTACGGAAAACATTCAGTACTCATTTAAAAGGTTCGTATGATAATTTATGATATAAAATAGTAAAATAAAATGCAGCTGCTCACATTCAACGCTGAAACCATGATTTTATATCTGATTCATACTCCAAATTTTTCTTAATTATAAAACAAGTTATTATTTTTCATAATATTAATTATAAAATTTCATAATTATAAAAAATTTACAAGTTATAATTTCATGCATAAGCACTCATTGAGAGTTTTACTGATAATAAAATATTTCTTCTCTTTAAGTGTATAAAAATAGTTTTTTGACATAAGTTTTATTAATATAAATACATTATAATAATGATAAAAAAAATTAAGTTAGAGAATAAAATTAGATTCGACGAGTTTTTCCTTAACGCTAATAATAGTGGATAATTCTAAACGATAACTTACTTGAATATTAGCATATTACATATTTATTCATTTTAAAACTTCAGGATTTTTTCCATCAGGTAATGAATTATAACCACAGAAAACGAATATATTTTTAGGGAGTCCAGACGATTAGTTTTGGGTGCATGCCATTGATCTAAATTATTATTACATGTCCAAAAATAATACATTCTGCAACAGTATATATTACTTATATTCTTCTAATGCCCAATGGAGTTGAATATTATATGAATGACTGAAACTGAATGATTGAAATTCAATCATAAGCATTTTATGTGTTCGATCAATATTGAATTTGTTTGAAATCCTTTTGAAAGATTGGCATAGCAGCTGAATATTTTCAATTTACTACCTTTTGACAAGGTATTCGGCTTGAATATTAATTAATGGGTTAAGGTTAGATTTTGTTTTTCTTGTGCAAAGAGCCTTTTAAAATGGAACTATTGAGCTGGGTCACCACGCTTTGAGATCACATTGCTACATGCCTAATTGTCGAAAACTGGTTTCATGTTTATCATATGCACATGAAAGCACATTAAAGCTAAATATTAATTCTAATAAATTCGAATTCTTTGCCCAAATTTTATTTTCACATAGAGAAATCATCTGAGCCTATCGTCAAAAGGTATGATCTCAAATTCATTTAGATAGATCTTAAATTCATTCATATAGATCATCATTATAGTAAATTCATTTACTATAATGCAATTGATATCTAAAGTCATCGTAAAAGAATAATTCAATTTCGCTCTATTTCAAGATAAGAAATTCTGCCTCGATATCCTATGAAATGTTAAAGAAAATGTAGAAATAATTTATTTTTGCGTATTTCTCAGTTTTTCACTTGAAGGAATTCTCATTTTTGGGAGATAATAAAACAAGGAATAATGATATAAAGTCAATGTCAGCTGCTGAAGTGAACAATATTGCAACAATATTTTATTGAATTTCCAAAATGCGAGCAAAACCTAACAAAAACAAACCCAAATGAGAATAATAGGACTGAGTTTTTGAACCTTCAAAAAACCGGTAATAATATATTTTCATGTAGTTTAATAGTTATACTTTAATAATTTTTCTGTATTTGTTTACTTATTGGAATGTGTAAGAGCTTTAAGTAAATACTTATGATATATATTTTTATGAGGCTTGAATTTAAAATAATCCTAATTTACTTTACTAATTATCATTAAAAAAATCAAAATATCACTGATAGCTACCAATTTAAATAAGTACAAGTGTTGTATTTAATTTTAAAGTAATTCCAAACACTTCATTTTCAGATTCAAAACAATTTCATATTTTACTGCTTTGTTTCTGCAATAAAAATTACAAAATTTTGCAATATAAGTTTACAATTAAAAATAATTCTTGAAAACCCTATCCTTTATATTTAGTCGCTTTAATTGAGAGAAAGGGAAGATATAAATATATGACAAGATAATCAAACATCAATAGTAATGAGCATTTAAGCTCAAATTCTGATCTTAATTTTTTAATTATTAAATTAATAATAAACAATAAATAAGTATGTAAAATAACTAAATAATATTCAGTAATAAAAAACATATAATATAATTATTTGGAAAATAATTTATATAATAATTTTGTAATGATGTAATGAACATTAAAAAATTAATTATTGAATGGATATATTTTTGTACAAATATGTCACTTACGTTGGTAAGTAATGTTAAGTAATAAACGAAATGTTATTTATGGAAAACCAGGATGAAAGGCCTTTAATCTGAAATAAAATAATAATATGTATCCTGGTTTTCATTATTCTAATAATTTTTTTTCTTGAAAATATACGTTAGTCATTCATGTTGTATTCAAACTTCATTTTCAAATTTTGAAAAATTATTATTGTGAATGCAATCAGTTTTATCTAAATAACAACATTGGTTATAATTCTTACAGTATCATAAACATGAGTGACATATCATTTATCATTTACGCTATTATTTCATTGTAAATTGCAAACAGTAATTTTTAAATTGGGGCGGTGACATATTGACATCATATTTATGAGGGAAAAAAGTTCAAGACGTGAAGTTCAATTGAAAATTTTTAAAGATCATTTTCCGTTATCATGTTAAATAAAATGAAAAATTTATAACTGTGGAAAATTGTTTGTTTTACGTCAACAAATTTTTTAAATAGAAAACAATGTGCACAATTTCTTTCTTTAACGTTATTTCTAAAATACCAAGTTTTTTTTCTAAACTTCCTAATTGGAACATAAACTCATAAAAGAAAATTTTCAGGGGTATTTTTACTTTAAAATCACGTAAATATTGCTATTACGTCGAGTTAATAATCAAAGCATTTTCGAAGCCCCAAAACAATTCAAATATCATTTGTAGGAGTTTAGTCAGTGCCATTATTACTTACACATCTTTACACAATATTATTTTATAGTTCTCTGCTTTTATCGTTAGTAATTAGAGCATAATTTTAGATTGGAAATTTTATAAATAATTAAAGAAGAGTCTACAACATTATTTTATCTAATGAATCTAGTGCTTTGGATAATTTTTGTTATTAGATTTGATGAATGAAAAGATTGTTAATTTTTATATGAATTTTAAAAGAATCTTAATTTCTGTTTAAATGCATTTTAAGCTTTGAAATTAGATATAATATTCTATAATAAGATTAGTCCTTTATTCTAAACTCCGAATATTTAACAAATTATATTTTGGTCAATATTTTATGCTTCTTATTAATGGATTGTCAAAAAGGAAAAGGAAAAAAGGACTAATTAATGTAATCCTTATTATGTAGCCTTAAAAACTATTTGAGGAAATTTTTATTAGAATAACTTTTTTGTGCGTTCAAAAAGAAAATAACTAAGTTCAAATAGATTTCGAAGTATTATCCAGTCAAAAACGAAACTCTTGATTTTTTCCCAAAAAAGCCATTAAACGTTTGCAATTAGTGATCAATGTATATCGCACACATTCTTGTAATTAAAAATCCATATACAGTGTAATATGGAATTAGATAATAAATATGTAACTAATATTTTTTAATTTTGCCTTTTTTATTTCTGAAATAAAATCTATATTTCTCAGAAGCTCGTTAAATAGCTGATATTTTGGGTTATTTAACAAACACCTTGAATGAAATTGTCAGTTGAGATCCATAATGTACAAGAATGTTGAAGTTTAAAAATTTATACATATCATCGTTTAATTAATAAGAATTTACATCAGTCACGATATTAAGGCCTACAACTATTTTATTTATTTTTTCATAAAAGCCAACATCTTTCTACAATTTCGTTCGAGGAAATAAATTTGTAAATTTGAAAGAAATTTAAAATATCTAATTCATAATATATATAACCACTTGCTTGCAAAAAATTTTCTTTTCAAGCTGAATTTAAATTTTTGCTTAAGTATTGTAATTTGGCGTTACTTATAAGTACATTCAAATGTTTCTTTTTTTTGGAGTCTCTTAATAGAAAATTTAACAAATCCACTAAAAAACATAGGAAATACATATTATAAATTTAAAAAAAAAGATGTACAAAGGATTATTAGATTAATATTATTATTAACAAATTAGAGAAAAATGTAATCGATGAAAAAAACACTAATTCTTTTCAAAAGAGGCTTCAGAAAAATAATGAAAATAAATTCAACCAAATCATTAAATATAAAAAATTCATTATTTTACATTGTTTATATTAAATTGTTGTCCAACTTCATATTGAAAGTTAAACTCTGGAATACTTTTTTCATGTCAAAATATTTCTGCAAGCTTGCATCCTGCTAACAAGCAACGTAACTTTAATATTATCAGATATTGTTAATAGATTTTATGAGTATTTAGTTGTAAAAATTTCGTTGGTATTATCGAAAAGTAAAAAGTCGCAGCAATGTAAATTTTTCAAATGATATTAAAGGAGATCTATTTTCAGGTGCAATACACAAAATGTTTGTAGAATATCCAGATGAAATTTAAGTAATTTAATTTTTAATTATCGCAACGGTTTTCAGTTTCAATTAATACCAGTCCATAGCAGTATATTTTGTGTATGTCACTGGTTTATTTACGGCGTTGAGCAACTTTCCTCATGCCTTGAGCCATCGCCGTTTCACGCGTTTTTACGGAGTTTTTTGTTTTATAATTCTCGATCGCTTTATATCTGTTCTGCCTCAAAAAGTTAACCAATTTTAATAAATTTATAAACCAAATTAATTTTTTCATAGGAAATGATATTCGAGTTTAAAAAATTCAGTTATAAGATTTTATTAAGCTGTTAAACCTCTGTGATTTTTTATTGTTTTGAATTCAGTTATTAATTACACAATTGCACATTAGAGCCACTTTATTTGTGCATTATATTTTCATATTATTTCCATGATATTTCAAAATTTTCAGTCTACGATTTCAGTTGAATCTGAATTTTTCCGATTGAGTTTTAGTAACTCTTCTTTAAAAATTTACTTTTATAAACTTTGCAAGATAATCTGAATTTTGTTTCTTAATTTTTATTCTCGAAAATTGAATGGTTTCCTACCTGCTTCTACCTTTTTTTTTATTGACCATGTAACTTGTTAATTATGTAGAACTTCTAAGAACATTAAATTTTTAATTCTTTATCTTTGTTAATCATTGAAATCCCTGTATTTTTCAGTCCAATTTATATTTATAGTATTTTCGAAATTTCTTATTTCAGTTTCAAGGAAAACTTTCATATTAATATTACATCAAAATATTAACATGAAATCATTCGGTCATCTGCAGTTTCTTTACAAAACAGTATCCTCTTTCATAAAATAACTTCATATATATATTTGTAATATTTTTTAAAGTGATTTCTTTAGTTTCACAGTAGTTTGTTTTTTAATTTTGAATCTCAGATATTGTAATTCACTAGTTTTATGCATCAAGAAATTGATTACAATTTAGGAATAACCTTTAAGAAACTTACCATTTGTATGATGAAATATGTATATGAAATATGATTTAAGGAATAAGTAATTGGTGTGCATAAAAGTAATGTTGTATTATAATTTTATAAGTATTTAAGTTCTTAAAAATCAAACAGAATTTTAATAATTTAAATTTAAAGCAGAATCTCATTACAACAAGCTGTACTATGTATACTTATATGTAAGCACTATAAAAGCTTTTAATTTTATTAGTATCTAATTAATAATAACAAGTGTTGTAATTGCAATTATTTGGAATAATTATATAATAATTAGAGAATATTTTCTGATGATTAAACATGATTAAATAAACTTTTTGCTTATTCTAGTTGCTTTCAAACTCAGGTATTTGCAAAATATTTATTGTTATGTGAATTTAAATGTACTTTCAAATCCTGCAGTTGGAGATACACAGAGCTGTGGACTTTTTATTTTCTTAAATTTAAAAACTTGGATTTTTATTTATTAATGCACTTACAATATAACCATGGTAGTTGTCAGTTACCAGCACTCACAATTATTGTATAGAAAGCTACTGTTAGCATAATAATGTAACTAAAAGTTATGATTGTAATATTAACATTTAAGGAATGAAAAGAGCTTGTGCTTGTAAGTTTTATGTTTTTGTTATTTTATGAAATTAGAAAATGATCTTGGATCATGTATTGATTGGATTTAATATTGTACTTAAATTAAATAAATAATTACCAGTAGTAATATCATTTGCAAATCATGACTAATTTTCATTTTCCTGTTAGTTTATTTTGATGAGAGATTTGTGGATAAAATGGCTGAGTATTTATTAAAATTATATGGTTGTAAATTTATGTAAAATATTCTACGATGTTTGCGTTATGAAAAAAAAAACTTATCGATTTATGGTAAAATATTAATTTAAATGATACATAATTTTAAAATATTAATATGTTAAAATTTTTAATGTTGCTAATATTATTATTTATGAACATGAGTTTAGAAATCAGATTTTTAAAATAAGCTTCCTTTGTGTTTTGACAGATTAATCATGTTGAAATTAAAAACTGTCGCCTTTTTGTTTATAAACTGCCCAAATTTTATCTTTTAGAATATCTATTCTATATCTTATCTATATATCCGATTTAGAATATCTGTTCTATTCATTTTCCATCCATAGAACATTTCATTGTGTAAAGTTAAAGCATCACAGTCGTTATCAATAAGCTGTCATATATTTGGAATTGAACTTTTTTTGCTTTTTCACAATTTCGAAGAACTTTTTAAACGTTTAAAGGGTTTTTAAAGAACTTTTTAGAAAGTTCCGATCACGAATGCAGGCGAATTAATTAAAATATCTGGGAAATTATAACGATCAGGCAACTAACTAGATAGAATCCAATATAAAACCCTAATTACTTTATAAGAAAAATTTCAAAAACTTTGTGTTTGGATTTGAAAAGGATTCCAGTCAAAATGGCGGTTTAATTAATCCCACTAACAACTAATGTTCATTAGTTTCAACAAGATGATTCCTAATTATGCGTACAAGCATTGGACTAACTTTGATTTGTGAATTGCAATTGAAAATATTTTTATATTTAAACCATTCAGCAATAAGGTTTAAGATTACGTTCTCGATCCGTGGCTAAATGATAAGCGAAGGAATATTTACAATATTACATTCCCGTTGGCAATTCTTTGCCCGAATTTATTTATTTAGCGATCTTTTGCCGGGTTTATATTAACATTTGCTCATTTCCAGATAGTAAAGTTCTTGATTCAGGCCAAAGTGTCAAATCCACGATAGGAATGAATGGTGCCCGGGATTTATAAAATTTGTTAAGAATATCTTTCATACCATTGTCTAACTTGTTATTGGAATCAAAATTCCACGTGTGAAAAAATATTATCAGCGCCTTCATTTTAATACTTCCTCTTTTACTTACCGATAGTTGTGACTAGCAGTATTTCATTTGAATTAACTTTATGAATTTTTATTGCTGTTTCTGTTTGTTAATAATGTTTATTATTAAAAACTGAAAAATTCGTTAACTTTAAAGCATATCATTCATTTCTTTTCATTTTTTAATAATTTGCGGTGTATTGAACGATTAGCTTTTATTTCATTTATTGACAACATGTATAAAGGTTGTCATTAAATTAATGTATTTTTCTGTAAACCGTTTTCCTTCCAAGTAACTATTTATATTGTAAGACTATGAATTATTATTTATTTTTCCTTCCTCAATTAAGCAACGAATTTTAGACAAACAATAAGAGTTTTTATAAACATTTTTAAAATAACATTAGTGTTTATCCTTGCTATAAATTTTGAAAGTGCATTGCTCAAAATATAATTTTTTATTAACAAATTTTATATATTTATATATATGAATATCGACGTTAATAGCAACATTCAATTTGCAGGTCTGAGTCCTTTTCACCACATCACTTCCACTAACTGACATTTGATCACCATTATATATTGAAATCAAGAAATTTATCTTTTACTAAAATTATTTAAAGTTAATAACATACAATATGTGAAGCATTAGATACTGATAAAAATTACTAAAAGCAGGAATTATGATAATAATTTTTAAATAATTGAGAAATTTAGAATGAAGGAACAAATTTTAACTGTTTAAAATGTGTTTGAATAAATCAGTTATAAGCAGCATGTTGACTTTTTTGCCATAAAATTTTACTTCTCAAAATCAGTGCTTATTTATTTTTATTTATAACATTCTTAATCAAATACAAATATTAATTTGAACGTATTTAAGAATGGTTTAAGAATCACGTCCTGCAGAAAACCGACTGGTAATTAGTACCAGATGAATTGAATGTATTCAATGGATTTCATGGTCCCATATTTTTATAAATTATTCTTCCTTGATTTCACATTGTTGTGCCTTTTATATTTTGAGAGCTTGTATCACCCTGTTAAAATATCAATTAAAAAGTTAGATTTCATGGTGAATTAAATTAAAAGATAAACAATTATTACATGTATATATTTTTATATGTTTTGCCTTAAAAACCAAAAAATTTTTTTTTAAAATCAAATTACTTCAGTTTTGATTGTTAATCAATATAATTAAGCACTAAATATAAAATTATAAGATGACTCACCTTTAGCAGATAATTACAGAGGAGCTGGTAAAGGTTTTTTCTCTAAGGCCGCTATTATATTATTTGCAGTTAATTCAGCCATGTCTTTTCTAGCCTCTTCAGTTGCACTTCCCAAATGGGGTATTACAACTGCAATTAAAAATTCACAAATATTCTTGCACTTTGATTAAGCAACAAAACCAATTCAATTAGTTCTAAATCTAAAAGCTTCTGAATACATATTACCCAGCAAGAAAATTTATGTTTGGAATATTGTTTTTTGAAATTAATTCATCAAAATTTGTTGGAACTCAAATGAAGTTTCATAAAATTATTATAAATCAATATAAAAATTTATTTAAAGATGAGTAACATTTTGTAGCATCAAAATAAACAAAAAAAATTTTTCCAAATACCATGCAGTTTTTTATTTATTCAAAATACCAACCACAATTGCTTAAATTAAGCAAAGGATGATCTGATTTGATGGGTTCTGGTGTCATAACATCCAAACCAGCTGCTCTTATTTCTCTCTTCTTCAAGGCCTCAATTAAGGCATCTTGATCAACAACACCTACAAGAATATGATATATCAATAAAGATTTATTTCTGGATATTTTGGTGCAAATCACATTTATAATTCCATACCTCCTCTGCTTGTATTAATAAAAATTGCAGAATTTTTCATCTTTTGAAAAGCTGTTTTACCAAACATATTTTTTGTCTCTGATGTTAGAGTACAAGTTACAATTAAAAAATCACTTTGGGTCAAAATATCATCAAAATTGACCCATTTTGCTCCTATTTCTTTGCTTTCTTTTTTTTCAGATCTACTGTAATAAATGATTGATTTAACTTTAAAAGGTATGACACGTTTTGCAAATTCCTGTCCGATTCGTCCAAACCCTACTATTCCAATCACCTTGTCTTTTAATCCTGGTCCACACATCCATGATGGTGACCAAGCACTCCATTTGTTTCTAAAAGAAAGAAAAATCAGATTTAATTCTCTAGTAAACTGTTAAAAACCAAACTATAAATAAATAATTTCTTACTGAAGAATTGCCTCATGTGACTCAAAAAATCTTCTAGAAGTTGCTAATAATAAACCAAAGGTTAATTCAGCTACTGCATCTGTTAATACCCCAGGAGTGTAACCAATTAAAATATTCCGTTTTTTAATTTCATCTACATCTAAATGTTCATACCCTACAGACATTGTTGCGACTACCTTTAAAGTCGGACCTAGAAATCATTTAGTTAAAAAATCGGTGTTTCTTTAATCTTTTATATACAAGTGCTAAAGATATTAGGTATATCTCACCAGCTTTGTCTAATACTTCGGCATCAATTTTATCTGTCAGCATACAAAATAAAGCATCTTTATTTTGTATATTGTTTAATAGTACCTGTCGCGGAACAGGTCTTTCCTCCGTCCATGTAGTAACTTCGTAACCTCTGAAAAACATTTCCAAATGTTAGATCACCGCTATCTGTTTCAATAAATAATTTCTGGTTTCTATCGGTTATACTTGCTTATTCTTAAACATGTCCAAAGCAATTTGCGGAACATCCGGTCTGGTTATAAAAACTTTGTGAGTAATCATGGTTCTCGCAGGAAAATTAAATAATTTTAATTTATAAATGAAGTGATACGTTCTTATTAACATTGAATTTTCTCAGCATAAATTTACCGTCCTTGAAGCAGAATAAAAAACTTGTTACGTAACAAAGCCTCCGGATTCGATTTGCTTCTTGCAATTGTTTGTAAACTTTTATCACATTTGTTTTTCGTGTTGCGCTGTTCATTGGTTCATTACGGATACAGTGAAAAGAATTATGATGTATACTTATTAAGATTACAAATAACTCGTAAATTCATATGCTTTTAATGAAATTTTTTAGTAATTAAAAATTCTTGAAGATTACATTCACAATCACAGAGGAGTTTTCGTAACAATATTGATAGGAAAACTTCCAGCTTTGTATTAAAAATAACATCAAAAAATGATTTTTTTTAAAAAGAAATGTTTGATTAAAATCTTTTTTGCTTTTAAATTTTCAAAGTAGAAATGTAACGGGAATAAAAATGGCGCTTTTTTTTAAAATTTTTATGACACTTTCCTGGCTTTCTGCTGTCACTGAGATTTAGATTATACAATATAATTTTTTAATCTATTCGAATTTTCATACTCTTGATGCGGTAAAAGTAATTTAAATGGAAAGTGACAGAAGTTCAGAAAGAGATGCACAAACAAATCCTCGCTTGGCGGAATATAAAAGCAGAAGCTGGAGGAACAATCAAGAATCGCGAAGAATTTTTTTATTGGAGGAACAGAAAAGGTACTGGCAACTGGAATTTCGTTAAACCGATAATTTCTTTTTTGGATAGAAAGAATTATGTAATTGGCAATGTAAAAATTGTGATTTTAGGAAGCGAGATGATTCTTTTGACGCTTTTAGAGATTTTAGCAATGTTTTTACAATAAATGACGAAAGTGAAATTGTTCATGAGGATGATTCGATGGAATTTAGTACTGAAGAGCCAAGAGAGGAAAAGGCAGAAACCCCTAAGTTTCCCGAACTGAAACATCTTTTCATGCTTTCAGAGTGGATGACACAAATACCCATGGATTTTCAAGACAAGTGGGTATTTGTTCCTTGTCCTGTTGGAAAGAGATGTCTTGTGAAAAGTGCAAAGGTATTTCAAAAATGCTTATGGTTTTGGTTTATTGTTGAGTTATCAATCACAAATTGTCAGAATTTGAAAATGTCATTTTTGATGAATTGAGAGGGTTAAATTTTGTTTTGAGTTAGGTGACATCACTTCTCAATCTTTTATTTACTTTTGATGTTTCATTATAATAAAAAGACAAGCCTTATACAAATTAACTGTTTAAATTTATTTTAGCTTGTTGAATACAAAACGAATGGTACAAAATGAAGGCCTATATGAACTTGGGTGATTTTTATGAGTTAAATAAAATATTTAACAGGGATTAACAACTGTATGCGGAAAGAGAGGAAATCAATTAGCCAAGTTTCGATCTGCTCTACCAAATGGTGGTTCTTATGATTCCTTTGGTACAAAATATTCAAAGTCATATATGACATTATTAGATTGCATTTGGAGTTCTACTCTTCAAAAGTATTTTATTTTGGATGTACTGTATTGGAAAGACCAATGTTGTCTTTATACAGATGTAAGATTTTTTTATTTTTTTTTATTTTTACTTTTTTGTCCATATTGATAGTATTTATGTTTACATTTAATTATTTTGTTGCAATTTCTGATTTTACCAGATCAAATTTGAACTAACTTTGCAATTGAAATTGTTTTAGGTTGCATTTCGTAATTTCTGGATCAAATCAAAGATAATTGAGGAGATGCCATGGATTTTAGAGAAATCCAAAAAAAATCCATTTCCATTTATACCTTTAAAGTCTTATCCTTGTAATATAATGACAATCTCATCAGTCATGTCAAATTATCCTTATTTTGAATTAGATGAACCAAAAGTAGATGGAATTCTCTTTTATCACCAGGAAGGATATTATACACCTGGATTGACACCACTTGTACTTTGGCTGAAGCCTTACATGCTGCTAGAGATATTGGGACAGGAACTTTGCATAGCAGACGAATATTTCAAAATTAGGCCATCAGATTATACAGACATGTACAACTTTATTTCAAAATATGAAAATAGCAAAAGAGAGAAGGTAAAAAAGCGAAAACATGGAAAATGTCTTCAGGCAGCCGAAACAATGGATGTGTGTGCTGAAGATGTTGACATCAAGAATGACTAAAGATCTTACATAAATATAATTTTTCTTATGTTTGGGAATTGAAACATTCATGATATTTCAACTTTCTTAATGAATAAACCCTTAAAGATTTTTTATTTCTAATTTTCAACAACAAATTAAATTCCAGAATTGATAAAGCAAAAATTTTTCAATTTTCTGAAAAGGCCTGAACACAAATTTCGTTCACTTTATTCTTATAGGTAACACAACATGTTGGTTTTAATTACATTGTAATTGATAAATGTCTTTTCTTCAGTTTTTAAAGATTTTATTTAAATATAATCCATATTTGTATTGTGCTATTTATTAACAATTTTTTCATTACGTGTATTTAAACTTGTGTGAATAATTTTTTTCAAGTTTCATGGATAAATTTTCAATATTGTTATTATTATCGCAATCAGTCTTTTTCTTTATCATCGCAGTCTTTATTTTTCAGTCTTTATTAATAAAAAATTGTATGAAGTATTGTAATCGTCCTGCTTAGCTTATTTAATGCATTCCCCAAAACTTATTTGCAACTTGAACAACTCAAATTTTTAAATTAGTTCCCTTCTTCCTATTTTTTATAAAAGAAACTGATGTTTAACATTATCTTACACGAGTGTGTGCACTACTGATGCAGGCATTAATTTTACGAGTGGAACATCATGCAAAAATACATGATGGCAAAGTAACTTTCGATGTTTACATCGCATAATTCAGACACTTTTGAAATTTTCCACGATGAACCTATTGAAAATGTGAAACATTTTTCATATTTCGGAAAAATATTGAAAAAAAATTTCGCCATTCTATTCAAGAATAGTTTATTTGAAAAAATTATTTAACAAATTGTGAATTTCATAACAAAGTGCAAAATATACTAAATTTTACTAAACTAAGCTACAATTTTAAGAAGAAGGAAAAAAATTGCGAGTTATTTTAATAAATTTTCGAATGCCAAACATCATAACATAAAATTAGAAAAGAACAAAATAATTTTTTTCCTTTCAGAAGTGGTGCTTAAATATTCCTAGCTAATGCTTAAAACAACGCGGGTGATTGAAATTTAACTAGAGGCACAGAAATGACTTATTTTATTATTAACATTTACAAATGCTTAGTAAAGCTGTTTCATAAATGGCAAATTTTAACTTTTGAGCTTGGCCTTCGGCCTGATTGTCTAATACAATATAGGAACACCCAGAATTTTCAACTCATTTAAGTCCTAATAAAGTCATCTTATCTTGTAAAGTGCTAAAATGTGCGTCGTTTGACCTATTTAAACCTCTCGTGAGGTCGATATATAGATGCATGTCTTGTCAACACAGTGCGGTTGCCTGAGGTGCAGTCCTAAGCCTGTTCGGCTAAACTTCGATTTAAAGCTTTCAAAAAATTACTGAACCCTTGCGAACAATGTGCATGGGGCGCGACTTTCTGACTGCCGCAGATGTCCGGTCTTTCCGCTGCTGCTTCTGCATTGTTGAAACAGGCACGGACCATGTCCCGAAACTTCCGAAGAAGCCGTACATTTTAAATAATTTAATAATAACTATATCTAATCATGCACTAATTTAAATTTAAATTTCGTCTTAAATGTAAAAGAAGATGAAAAGGCTTCCATCAAAACATGAAATTAAATAAAAAATGGGCAAAACGAAATCGCGAAGTTTTCAAAACCTGGTTACGTTTTTAACTGAGAGCTATGTGATGGTACCGGAAAAGTTCGGCTCGAAAATCTTTCAGCGAACCAGAAGTTTTCCAATCCGTCCCCATACAGGCAGAGCTTGTGGCAGCGACTTCGCTGCCGCAGCTCTTGATTTTCGTTCGTAAACGCTAAACGCAATAAAAGCTCGAGCTATCACGGAAATCGACTTAATTTTCGTCGGATTGTAAGATACAAAGTAGCTCGATTTGATTTCTATGTATATTTACATATCTAAGAAGCAATATGATTAGAATATTTTACAAATTACATCACCTAAAAATCGGTATCACCGATACCTGTAAATTTCTTTGTGGTACATTTGTTCTTATAACTGTTAGATATACGGTACCAGAAAAAAAATTAATGAAGAATTGCATGTGTAAGAGCGAAATTTTGGATTTCAGTTTTTTTATAAAAGTATAAATTTTGTATCATTTTTATAAAGAGAGATGGGAGGCTTTGCCGTTCGTCAGAAGAAAATCGAAAATGGTCAGAAACCAGGCGGAGTTTCTACGCACCAGTTTTTCGTCCTCGAATTCATTCATAAAGTATATAAAAGGAAAAATATCGAATATTTACGTGAAACAGGAGTTGACCGTATTTTAGGTTCATCTCCGAATATTTCGGATGTAATCGCGAACTAGGGAAATTCAAATCATTTTCGCGTTTATGGTCAAAATATATTTTTATATGTCTTGGGTGGAAAACTACAGATTCGAAATAATTTCCATTTCCCTTCCATTCATACGTAAGAGACTGTGATTCAAACCACATAAATTCCTCAAAATTCGGAATAATGAAATAATAGTTACAAATTGGTTTTTTTTATATTCGCAGCGCTGGGATAATGATTCGCTGTCGTAATTCGCGGCATTAACCCGGAATTCAAATTGTTTTTTAAAAAATATACGTTTTCTCAATCGATAGGGAATACTAAAGCAAAATAAGAATCGCAATTAACGGCACGAATTTATCGAATCACAACGAATCGCAATTTAAAGGCACGACTTTCTTAATAAAGCTAAAATATTTTGAAAAACCTACTTCAAAAGCTATTAATTGCTATTTTCACACGTTATCCAAGAATTCAAAGTTAGATCTTAATTACAATATTATTCCCGCAAAATAATTTCTGAACATACCGCAAACATCATGATTTTGGGAATAACATTTCGTGAAAAGCGAGCATTATTTAGAATCTTTCAGGCAGATTAAAAAACTGCGTTAGCAATAACATTAATGTTTAAAATTTAAAATTAAGGAATTGAGATTGCGGACTCTCGTACAAATATAAAATTATACATCCTGGTAAAATTCGGAAATGCAGAATGCGATCTACGTCCAGGGAGATCTCGACGGTAGTCCCAAACTCTTTTCCAAGTGGTTGAATCTTTGGATGTTTTCAATTATTTTTCTCGCATCAAGTGCTACATTTTGATGCGGGTCTAAGTCTCGACTAGGAGGCGTCCGAAGTATGTTCGTCTGACTTTGAGGTCGTTGTTGCTGTCGCAGGTTATGTGTCAAGTACCGCAGAGGATTAATTGGTCCAATTTGCATGCTAGTTGGTGAATGCGATCGGGATTCGCTATCTGAAAAGAAACCTTATTATACTTCCACAATATTTATCAGTGCTCACTTAAATAAATTTCTATTCAAGTAAACCATCAGCAAACAATTTTCTTTCGGTTTAATCACCAACCTTTATTTATATTTATCGCTTCACAGTGACCCATCAAAGCATTGAAACCGCTTATCCGACCAAGTCTCCATCTTGCAACCATGAACTGCATTCGCTTAATGGCCATCACTACCAAAAAGACTTTCTTGAATTTCCTCTTTGTTTTTGGTGATCTTTTCTTCTTCAATTCTCTTTTTCTCCCTCGTGATATCCTGATTTCATCGTCTATAGCTTCATAACCTTTAACGACTTTAGTCAAATACATTTTCTGATAAGCGAGAGCTTTCCTGTAGGATTCTGTTCTCATGTATTTTCCAAACAAATGCAGAACGCGGTCTTCAGGTATTCCGACTTGGTGTTGTTTCGCTTTCGCCAACTCATCTTTCAAAATTTCCACTTCCTTGTTCAACTTCTTGATTTCGAGCTTTAATGAGTCGTTACTCTTGAAAATGTCCAAAGAATCCTTTTTGAGAACTTCGTAATCACATTTTGCTTTCTCTAATTCCGATGTCAGTTTTTGCTTTTCTTCTGAAAATAATTTTCTTTCCATTTCAAAATCAGCCAGGATAGTGTCCTCCGACGAATTGGTCATCGTTTCGCCTTTGTTTTCCGTCGTTTCTTCCAATTTCTTAATAAAAGCTTGCATTTGATCCATTTCTTGCGTTAGATGAAGCAAGGCCTCGCCCATAACGTTGCTTTCTTGTACATGTTGCTGCACGCAACTGCAGAGAGTCTGAAATGTTAATAAAAAATCTTAAAATAAACTTTCTGTTTGAAAAAGGGAAACGACTTGCACACTAAATCCCCTGATAAGTGGCAGACTAATGATTAAAAAGGCAAATATACAAATTTTAATAACTGAATCTCTTCTTGATTCATTTTAACTCACTTAACCTAGAGAGGTAAGAGATATAAGAAATTAATATAGGTTATATCAGCAATTATTCAGACAGAAAGCAAAGTCATTACTAACCTTCATTTTCATTAAGAGTGGTGCAGATATATTATCTGATTTTTCTTTAAGAGTTTGTATTTGTTCTCTGTAAAATTCAACCTCCTCTTCCAGTCGAGCAATTTTTTCAACCATCATCGACATTTCCGTTTCTTTCTCGATTTGACTTTCGTTTGAAATCGTCAAAGCCTTAATATCTATCTCTTGAAGATTTATTTTTCTTTTTAATGCAACTATCTCAGTCTCGCGGGTTAGAAGAAGTTCCTTAGCGTATAGTAACTGCAATATTATGGGATAAGTTATAATATGTCTAATGTCACGATACGGGAACATATCAAATAAGTATGAAATTCATCCTCGGATATTTAATTCTCACTTGAAATAGCAACTCATATAACTGTAGCAGAAATTTTATTTACCTGCGAATCCAAATTGTTCTTTTGCTCCTGCAGTAATGTCAAATCTTTGTTCATAAGCCTCTGAACGTCCTTTTCAGTCATTCTTTCTAATTTTTCTTGCTCCAGCTGGATTTTCAACTCTTGACATTTTCTTTTCTCCTTTTCGATATTTACGCCAAGGGAAATGTTTCTTTTCCTCTCGATTTCCAGCTGGCACTTCAGTTCGGAAGCAATGTCAATATCCAAATTGTTCGGTTCCTGTGCCAGCTTAAGTTGCTTTTCGAGCGACATGCGATGCTGTCTTTCGACTGACAAAGCCTTTTCGAGTTCATCGGCCTTTTCCAGAATCATCTCGAAGTTAATTCGTAAAACTTCCATTAATTTGGCATCTTCATCATAACGACTTTTTTCCTGGGCTAACTTTTCTTTCTCTTTAGATAACCCATCTTCCAAAAGCTTAGCTAATATTTGCAGTCCATCCGCTCTCTTTTTTTCTTCATTCTTTTCATTTTTTAATTCTGTTATCTGATGTTCAAATTCTTTATTTCGCTGTTCCATCTCTTGCAGATTCGTTTCAAGTTCACATAGTTTAACTGTTAAGTTGACGAGATTCTGCTTCTTCTTGGTAACGTATTTATCCTGGTCTCCACTACCCACTTCTGAAAACAGTTCGTGATTTTCCGGTATATCGGACGAATTCCTCATTTCGGCCTGATATAAATTTGCAGTATGTAAATTTGACAGCAGATTGTTATCCAATTTTGCAGACAGTAACAATTCCTTCTGCACTCTGTCCGTAAGATCATCAACTGAACATTCCATCATTTTTCTCCTATATGTCTGCAACTCATAAAAATGATTATCTAAATTTTCAGTTATGGTCGAGATTAAAGTTCTTATTAGCGCCACATACGATAAAATATCATCTCTTTGCATATCTCCTTCGTCCATTTTTTTCTCCCATTCATACATTTCCATTTTCAATTTATCAATTTTTTCCTGGAAAACCTGGCATTCTTCTTTAATTTCATCTTTTTCAAAAGGGATTAAAGTTGTTTCACTCTGTATAGTAGTCTGGCAAAAATCGTTATTATTTTCGAACTCCACCTGAACCTCAATTTCTTTCTTGTCCGCGATTTGATTTATGCAACTGTCTAAGTTGTTTTTCAGAACCAAGTAATCACTTTTTAGTCTGTCATTTTCGCTTTTCATTTTGGACAGTTCTTCCGTAAGATCTTGAGACAATTTGTTCGCCTCTTTCAACGTATTTTCCATCAAAATTTCTAGTTCTTCATATTTTTCATTAGCTTCTTTGTTTTTCTGATGAAGATCGTTTATTTCAGATTTCAAATCCATCACCGTCTTTTGCTCTGAATTCAGTTTCTCATTATAATCTTCTTTTAAACTCAAAAATTCTTCTTCTATTTCCACTTTTTTCACTTCCAAAATTTTCAACTCGTCCAGAACAGACTCTACTCTATTGTGTTCAAAATTCAATTTATTCTGCAACTCCTCTACTTCTTCCAAGTGATTTCTTTTTAAAGTTTCAATGGTAATTAGAAAATTTTCGACGTTGCTGTTTGCTTTCCTGATTTCGTCCTCCTTGTCGTGCATTTCGTTTTCTAGCCTTTGATATTCCGATTTAACAGTTTCCAAATCGAGGTTCACTTCGGCAAGCTTTCGTTTCAACGTGTCTATCTCCAAGAGATGCTCTGAAATTTCCTGCCTTTTGGAATCAATTTCTGTTTGAAGTCTCGATTCATTTTGCAGCATTTTTTCGAATTCTTTCTTGTATAAAAACTTGTCCTGTTCGACTGCGGCCATCATCGAATTCAACTGATCGCGAATTTCATCGATTTCTGCATCGACGATGCCACGTTGGGAAAAATCAGGTTCATACTTCTTGACTTCAGCCATTTCTTGAGGCAGCTGCCTTCGTGATGATACAATGTTTTCATTAGATTCTTCTTTGTCTTCTATAGGCGAAGACATCAAAATAAAATGATTATTATTCCAGGGCATGGAGGAATCAGGTCCTCTCGGCGAAAGCTGAAGTGCACCAATCGACGACAAAGATTCTGGCGTCCAGTTGGCAGGCTGAAACATAAATAATTTCACATCACAACTGGATAAAATCCAATTATCAAATTCAAATAATACTCCAAAATAAAATAATTAATCTTTCATTTGATATTTTTTTTCCTTTATATTTTTACTCAAAATACTTTTAAATATTGCTATTTGAGCATTATCAATTTTTTATAATTGACTTAAAATTATATATTGCCTTCTTTTTTTAATAAAAAAAAAATATATATATATGTTTCATATAATAGAAGAATTTCTCATTGGCTTAAAAGAATTATTTTTGTTACTATATTCCTATATTAAAATATAATTTTTACACATGCAAACAAATAAATTATAATTAAGTATTAAATTTTTTACGTTCAAAATAACTTTCAATTTAAAAAAGCAACTTGAGATTCTTCTCTTCTGTTCCTCTTGAGAGGAACAAAATATATCAACTATAGAGTTCATGACAGGAATGTCACAATTAAGCAGTCAATATTTGTGAACGTTTTATATCACATGAAATACGTACTGGAAAAAAAATTATTAAATCTTAAAAGACTAAATGAGGATTCTAATTAAAAAAAAAAAAAAAAAAAAAAAACCAAATCCGCAGACGCTGCAACAACCGCAACTGTATCAAAAGTCTAAAATGAGAGTTCGAAATATTTTTAAATTTTTGAAAGGTTCACTGGCCCCGAAAGTGAAGCAAATGCGCTAGAACCGAGAGCACAGACTGAATGAAATTATAAATATTTCATTACATTTCTTAGTTTTAGTCTCTGTTGCGGTTAAAATTCGAAGAGCTGTAAAATAAATAATTTTTGAAATATTTTTAAATTGTTTTAATTATAAATATTTTATTTCGACTGCCACAATTTTATGACCATGTTCATTCAAATTTCTTAATGAACCAGAATCTTTTCATTTTATATCAAATGTCTACCTCGTAAATTTAAATTTCAATAATATTAAGGTTTAACTAAACTAAAAAAAAACAGTAGAAGTACATCCCAAGAATGAAATACAAGTTAAAAAGGTTTTAAAAGTGTGAAAATCAAACTGCTATGATTAAAGGACATAGCTGGATATAGATTTATAAGCAGTTGAGTAAATACAATCGTTGTATTGTACCACAAACTAATCCATTCGGGGATGGTAGTGATTTCGATTCAAGTACCCTCCTGACCACAACTCAAGGGGAGCAATCAAAAGTCGAAATTAAAAATCCCCAGATGTGGCAACTCCAGACTTTCGATTTCTGAAATTTTATTAACTTTTTGTTTCTAATATGACTTCCTGAGAGAATAGAGCCAATGTGGGTGCTTATTCAGCGTACGAATTACTATAGAGGAAAAGTGCTTACACATGGTTCTTTCAACTGGAGTCCTAGTTCATCATGTCCCTTATTGCGAATGGTATGGTTATTTATTACATTTCTTAGACTCTAAGATAGTTTTGTAGTGATTTAAAACAGAGTTCGCAATTCGCGATACCAAAAAATCTTTCAAGATCTCCAATTAGGTGATTCACGGTCTTTTGCGAAATTTGCAATCTAAACTGGCAATAATACATCGGAAAACCTTATCAAAACTTGGTTACGGTTACAAAGTATAACTAACAGTATTCTCATTGATACTTATAATGACTGGTCTAACAACATTGATGGATGAAGTATGAATATAATAAATCTATCTCTTCTGTTTCTATCGAGCCCGATTTTGAAAAGCGTTCACACTTCTTATCTTTTGTATGGCTTCCTATGAAATTTTCCCGGCTCCTATGAAATTTTGCCTTCAATTTTTTAATCGTATCCAACAATCTTCAATGGAACAAATAACATTTTTTTATTTCAATGACTGCATAAGTTTCTTGTTTTTTAGGAACACAAACCTTTATTTTTTGGTATAATCTCTAGCGAAGGACACTAAACTTTCAAAGTTGCTTTTTGCTAACTAGAAATTTGTCAGAATCAAATGCTGCATGCAGTTTCATAAATCTTTATCTCAAGTACATTCTAAAACATTTTGGGATCTAAAAACAGAAAATTAAGTTCTTCTTTCCATATTCTTCAAAGGTTCAGTTAGACTTTTACCGTGAATAAGCCTTTGAAAAAGTTATAATACGCTGGCAGCAGCAAATGTACATCATCCATCTTTCTATTTTTCAAGAACTAGATATAACTTCGTGTTCAGAAGTTTAATAGTTCGGCTTTGAATGGTTTTCAGAAAATGTAGGACAGCATTTAGAAAATATATTTTCCAAATATTCGCTTACCTAGCATATTCTAGTCTCCAGATGATCCTCGATAGCTACGAATAAACATTTCTCAAGTGCGTTCTAATTAAGCACTGCTAATCTAAATAATTATTTATCCACAAAATTGCCGAGATGCACAAGTTTTCATCCTCTCGGATGAAATTTGTCAATCAATCGCGTCAATCTATTTTATTATCGATCATAAAGCTAAATATTTTTTAGGAGAACTTCGAAATCAGTATATTCTAATTATCTATTCATCGGATTGCCTTATTAAGCTCATGCTTTAATGACGGGTTGTTGATCACCAATTAGTGCAACAAAACATCAACATTACAGGTTAACTCCGGTACGCGTCTTGGAAACTGTCTAACAGGGCTTATTTGGAACACATGTTGGAAGTCAAGGACCTTGTCGGAGAACATCAAATTAGTGATCGCATTGCGTTAGGCAAGCTTTTTTAAATGTCTCCCACGATGACAACAGCACAGAATTGTGAAACGGAAACAATTCAAAAAAATATATAAAATAAAATTAAATTAAATTAAGCAATAAAAATTAAAATTATTTAAAAGATTAATAATCAGAATATTTAATAAGAAAATTAAATTTCATCATACTAAATTATTAATTAAGTAAATTATAAAGAAAAAAACCAAATGTAATCCAATTTTGAGATTTTCTTTTCTTTGATTTAAAAAGTCAAAATTTATTATAAGGTACCATAAAGAAGTTACTGACCTTTAATGTCCATAAAATCATAAAAACGTAGCATATAAATAAAGATCTTTTTTGTAATTTCTTATTAATATGTATTCACTGGTCTCATTAAATCTTTTTAATTTCAAAATAATAGATATTTAATTATCTATAATTCACTTAGATATTATTTAATCATGGTTTGTTGAAATACATTTTCAATGTACAGAATAAATAGGAACCTAATATTCAAGAAGTGAGGCAGTAATTTTTTTCAGTATAATTATCGACCTAAAGTTAAGCGTTCTATACACTTCAACGTGTACTGGTAATATTCAGACTTCAAAACCCAAAACCAAATCCCAAAACCAAAATTATACGTTTTTAAATTTCATATTAAAATTGGATAATAATTTTTAAATTCTAAATTAAAATAAAAATAAGTAATATTCTTTTACTTTACCTTTCGCAATTTGAAAGATGAAATTTTGAGGTCAGAGTAGCTGTCAGATCCACATCTCAAAACTGATTGGTCTTCTGGAAGAATGGGTGAAATAAACTGCACGAAACTATCAGGTTTTGAAAATTTCACACGCTTCATAGATTTCATATCGGAACTATTAGATTCTACAGACGATCCATTTCTGACAAGAGAAGAAGTAGCCCTAATCTTTGACAAATTGGATACTTCCTTTTCCAGTCTATCGATTTCTGCATTTTTTTCTTCCAACATCTTATCAATCAGAAGAGGAACGGTAACCGTTTCGCGCATAGTTTCCTTCATTTTTTTCAAATTCTCTTCTAGTTTCTTATTTTCATCAAGAGCACTGTGTAACTCTGTTTTGAGATTAATGATCAATTCGTTTTCCTCATTACTTTTATTTAGAGCTTCTTTTTCACGAATCTTCAATGACTTTGTGGTCTGCTCCAAAATAATGGTTATGTCGCGTAATTGCTTGTCCTTTTGATTGCACAAATCGTTGAGCTTTTCTATATCTAATTCAAGTCTTTTTATTTGAGCTTCCAAATCGGCGTTAAGTTGCTTTTGAATTAAAGCAGCATTGCATCTCTGTTCATCCAAACGAATTTTAAGACGGGAATTTTCTTGCAAATAATTATCAGCCCGTTCCAGAAGCACATCACGCTCAATCCGAATTTCTTCGAATGCTTTTTTGTTATTTTTTGATTGTATTTCTGAATCTTTTATCATTTTTATTATAATTTCTTCAGCTCTTGTGTGACGAATTAATTTTTCATGAATACTATTAATTTCCTCCAATGGTAAAACCAATTTTTGTGTTTCACCAGAATTTTGCATTTCATCAGGTGTGGGACATCCTGTAGCATCGAGCCTGTCGCATATGGAAATATCCTCCGATGGAGAACTACAGCTAACATTTGCCGATGACATATATAATTGTTCCAAATCTTTCGTCTTTTTAGATAACGCTAGCTCGATTTCTTTTAGGTTAACTCTCATCTGGCAGACTGCTTCGGTGCTCAATCGCTCAGTAGCAAGGCGAAGGTTTGACAATTCTTCTTCCATAGTCTTAATATGTTCACTATATTCATTTTGAGTTTTAGCCTTTACAGCTTCAAGCTAAAATAAAAGAAATTTTCTATTATGACACCCGTAATAAACATTTGTTTAAATTTTCAATCAGTAAAATTCCGACTAAAAACAAACCTCAGTCACTAAATCTTCATTAATCTTAACATGTTGATGGTTAATATTTTCGAGTTCTTCTAATTTACAATGTAATTTAGATTCTCTCATACTAATCGTAGCTACTTGTCCTTCAAGATTTGTAATAATATCCCTAAGAGTCCAAATTTTGTCAACAGCTTCTTTTAGTTGATTTTCTACAAATGCCTTATCTTGTTCAACCTGAGTTGTTCGCATATTAGCTTCTTTTAATTGAGTTTCTAAAGTTTCGATCTGCAAAATTTTAATTTCTAATTAATAAACATATTTATTAATGTGTAACATTTTATTCGTTAATTATTTCAATTTTATTATTGACTTAAATAATATTATTATATCACTTTCATTATTATTGAAGTTCTAAAATTCCAATTCAAAAATGAATAAACAAAATTCAAAAAATTTTTTACAGTATAATTAAACTATTTTACATTTCTTAAGAAACATATCTACATATGCATTTCATGCATCTAAATTTTTCAATTTATTTGAATGAAAGCAAGACGTTTAATTTTATTTACAACATTGCCGCCAATTCATTATCAATGCCTTCATTTCATAAGACTGAAATAATTAAGTATATCAAAATAGAATTTGAATACTCACCCCGATTATATTCCGTCTTAAGGCAAGGTGAACCTTAAATATTCCACAACCAAATCATGTGCGAAAAAAGAAAACTAGTGTTAATAAGCTTCTTAAATGAGTTAGATATTGTTCAAAAAGCAAAATAACATAAAACTGAATTTTTTGAAGTGAAAATTAAAAAGTTTGTAACCATATTTACAAAAATCAAATTAAATATTTACTACAAATTAAAGAAAATGGAAAGTATTCTACTATTCCACTTAAATAAAACTTAATTTGTGAAAGAAACACATGAAAATTGCGTTTTCTCTAATTATTCAAGTAAAAATTAATTAATAACTATACAAACAAGCAAAGCTATTATTAAAACATAGAAAGAATATTTTAGGAAAATTATTTAAGGGAGATAAGTTGAAACTAAAAAGGAAAAATTTTTCAAGCTGAATAAGAATATATTAAAAGATTTTATGGTTTTTTTGGCATTAATATGTTTCAAAACTCTTATCTAAACTTTTAGCTTTCATGATTTTAAAGCTATCAAGTAACTGCCTTTTACTGATGTTGCTACTATATTGTACATATTCTTATTTAATAAATAATAAAAAAGCAAAAATAATGTTTTTATCGACTTCACTTTATATTCAACAAGTCATATAAAAAAATTTTTATAATTCACCCACACCAATGGTTGAAAATCACCATTCTTTAATATGTTATAATATATAAAAAAGTTTATAAAATAAAAGTCAGAAAAATTTAAAAAAAGATTACACATTTATATTATGTATGAAGTCATGAGATTTTGTAAAGAGGAATACTTCTCTGATAGAAAGGCAGAAGAATATGAGATTAAATCTTCGGAAACAGAAATTAGACTGATAGTACATCTGCGTAAATAATAGAATACAAAATGTTAAAAAACATGCTTAATAATAATAATAATAATAATAATAATTTGTTCATACTTCCTGGTTCATTCGGTCTTGAAGTGACTTATCACGTTCTCTGATTCTCAATGTTTCTCTAAAATTTTCAATTTCACTCATATATTCATCCCTCTCTGATTCTCTTTCAGCTGCCTGCTCTTCAAGAAATTTTCTCATTGAGCGAAGCTGTTTCTCTGCTGCAACGACCTTAATAACAAAGAAAAAGATTGGCTACTTAGTTTGTAAAAGAAATTCATTAGATATATTTCAAATTAATTATTTCAAATTTAATTGTGAATGACTGCTTAAAAATGTAAATTATAACTGACGTTTCTTTTAAAACATTCACAATTAATTAATTATATTATCATTACTTCAAAGCCAGTTAAATAGTGTCAGTTAAATAGATTAACAATTTTTCTTGGTTGCCTGAATCTAGTTCCTAAGAAACTGAACATGTGGTTATAGCGGAGATACATTAAGATTTACAATAGCTTTGCAAAGCAATTATTATGAAATAAAGCAAATCAGTTTTTTTTATTTGGAACCTGTAACTATATTGTACCTAGATTAGAATTTTTAACTGAATATTGATACTTATATAATATTATTATATTAATAATGAATATCGTTACATTCCAGTGATATCGTTTCATTATTGAAGTAAGAATAATTAGGAAGCCAATGATTTCAATCTGAAAGACGAAACAAATAATAAAAATAACTAATCAGAAAAAATTGAAGGTATTAGGAGAGTTTATTAATAATTTTTATAGCATCTTTTGGATTATATAACTCTTTCAGCTTATGATATTTGCATAATATTAATTCAACGTATTTCATTTTCAAGATAAGATTGTTAACAATTGGTGAGATTCAAACGACGAAAATTTGCGCATATGAAAGAAAATATAACTATGAACTGAAAATACACTAATAAAATATCAGACAATGAATATATACTTAATATATACTATGATATCTGAACTATATCAATCACGTTCTGGTAGAGACTTCTGAAATTATAATATATTTATAATTCATATAATATCATTGTAAATTCATTATAAATTCAGATTAATATTATTCAGAATCAATTATGAAATATCAGTTCTGGTGATCCATTCGATTATATTAAAACTTAATTAAAGTAGTTAACATTAGAAAAAATTTTAAAAAAACACAATGAATTTTTTAAAACTAAAGATTTTATTCAGTTAATTAATTCTTGAAAGCATTCGCTATTAGTTAGTTAATATATTGTAGTTAATATCAATAATTAAATTATTATTTTTTTGATTTCGCTGCCATAAAACTTTCAACCTGTTTACCTGTAAATTCATGTTGCCAGACAGCGAGAAACTTTCCTGTACAAATAACAAAAATCACAAAAATAGATGTAGTATAAAATAAAACGTTCATAATAGTCTGTTGATTAATTTGAAATCTGTAATTTAAAACTGGAAATATTATTTTATTTTAAAAAAAGTGCATGACATCTAACAAAAAGGTATAAGTTTGCAGGTATGTCAAAAGAAACGAAAAATGTAATATTTACCGATACTTAAATTATGGACTTTTAATTAAGTTACAAATCAGTCAAAGCACAGTCTTTTTTTTTCGATTCGTCTTATCTTAATTAAGAAATGTTTTTCATCAAATATGAAATGGGAGACAAAAAATAAAAATAAGAGAGATTCATAATATAAAAAGTAGCAATGAGATATGATTAAGTGATAGAGCCCTCTAGTATATAAAAGTAGGTTATTCTTTTTTTTATTTTCATATTTTGATGACTTGAAATCAGACAAAAAAATTGTAAATGCAAATTCTGCTGTCTATTCGCACATGACTTTTTTTTAATATTGTTTGTTAATGAATTTCAAAAATTAAAAAAATAAATAAAACTCTTAGGCAATTGTAAATCAGCGAAACATCATTTGTTTTTAATGATTATGTTATTTAAGTTAAATTGTATTTATGTATAATAATATTATTCACCTGTTGCTGCAAATCATTTTTCTCCCGCCGAGCTTCATCCTGCAATCGATCTCCTTCTTTGCATATCTCTTCGACCAAACTCAACACATCTGAAGACTGGTTACAATTCTGTAACATTAATGCTTTAGCCCTTTCCCTAAAAGGTATTAATGCTTTATTTTCCTCAGAACTTACAACTATTTCACCGTAACCCTCAGATATTGCCTGAAAATAAAAAATTATAAACTGTCAGTTTAAGATTTTTAAACAACAACAGAAACATTTTGTTTAATTCAGGAATTCTGAAATACTTATTTTTGTCAGAGTTTTGCTCTTATTCTTTAAATAATCCATAAAATAAAATTCATACAATTTCAAAAAAAATCACTTAAAAACAACTTCAAATAATGGCAAAAATGCCGTTTCGAATCAGTAGTGATTAATGATTAAATAAATAATCTGACAGTTACCGTTTTGGCATTTCTTTTGAGCAAAAAAATACTCTAAGCTGACTAACATTTATAAAAAATGATTTATATTTTAATTTAATATTTTAATTTTTATATTTTTATAAATTCATATTTGAATAAACAGTTATATTCAAAATCTATAATTTAATACTTACTTCCCGAGATCTTTCCAATTCTGTTAATTTATTTTTTGTTTTGTTCAGTTCCAGTTTTAGATTCTGCTGCATTTCTTCAATGCAGATAACCTTTTCTGTCAAACTATTTTTCTCCTCTTCCATCTTTCTCAGCAATTCATACATATTCTCATCTTGCTTTCTACCAGGATTTGATAAGGCAAGTAAATGACTGGCATCATTCTTAAGTTGCTTCAAACATCTATCTAATTCCATTCGAACTTGCAATGAAGTATTTAAAGATTTGCTGTCATTAATGTCACTAATTATATTTGATAAATCAGGAGTAAAATGAACCTTCTTGAAGAGAAAAGAACAATCCGTCTCATTCAGTTCACTAACGTCCATACGAAAACTTCTGTATAAAGTTTCTTCACTTTTACCGAATTCACCTACGATGGTACTATTCAATTCATCTTCACAACTGCCTACATAACGAATAAGTTCAGATAGAATATGGCGCAGAGAGGATACCATTTCTTGAAGAGCATCGCGCTCTCTAAGAATTTGTAATTTGTCATCGTCGGTCCTCATTTCCATTTTTTCTATAGTTTTTTTCGGAAGACTCCCAGTCGAATATCTCCTTTTTATTTTTTCTTCGTACTCGGATCTAATGCGAGATACTTCCCCATGATGCTTTTCTTTCAATTCCTGTATTTCCCTTCGATATTTTCCAGCAAATTTTTCGCTCAATTCAATTACTTCCTTTGATGGTAAGAGATTTTGATCATCCCCGTCCAAGTAACACTAAAAAGAAATTTTGTATTTAAGGAAAAAATTGGTTATTTTTATTGTGGATTTTAATCTTTAAACGTAATTGTAAAATTGTAAAATGCGCTATGAAAATTTCAAATTTAGAAATAAGAAATTAAAATAAAAATTTGTTTTGAATGCAATGAAACAAAATATCTCTAAAAAATGATATTGTAACAGGTATATCAAAAATTAATTTTTTAATTTCTTATTTGGTTCTTACTTGCTAAAAACAAATATACGTTTTAACGTGCGATAAATAGTTGTAAACCGAAAAATTGTTTAAAACAAAAACTGAATTAATTTTATTTAAGTTTAATATTAAAATTTCTTCATTTTTTCAAATCTTTTTAATAAAAATGTATTTAATTTTTAAATTTATACGAAATTATTTTAAATACATACGAGGAACTTTAAATTCAAAACGAACGGAAGAATAAGCGGAGAAAATACTGACTGAACTTGTTGACTTACGGTTATCGCAAACAGTTCAATTTTATATACAAAAAAGTGGATTTAATTCACTCTTCTATACGTAACTTGTGAGTTGAACCATCATGTTAAAATAATAAGTAATTCAATATATTCGTTTATTTTCTTGCCTGACCCGTATAATATTGAATCAAGTATAATAAGAAACAACGAAATAATTTTGGTATGTTTTAGAAAATATTATTCAATACTTTTAAATTTATTATATTTGATATAAAAAATTAAATTTTAATAAAAAAGAATAGAAAGAATACATAATTTTAACTACTCGTTTTTAACCTAAATATAAGGACTTAGTTTTGGAAATAATCAAAGCATGTCTCGTGGACAAAATAACAATAAGCAGATCGTAAATAATCATATTTTATAACAGATAATAACTATTCATTGAAGATTCAATTAAATGGACTTATAACAATTATTCGTTAGATATCTATAAGTAAGTAAAACAATTTTGTAATTTCATTAATAAAATAATGATTAAAAATAAATGTTGAATATTATTCTTTTAATAATAGCGTTTTAATGTTGTTAAAACATTCAGAATTTATGAGAAGTTTTTTAATAAATATTATTAATAAAGTATTTTAAAAAAGTTACATGATCAAATTTAATATTTATAATCGTAAGAAATAAACATCATTAATTTGCATGGACCTAACATATCCTAGAAAAAGCATTTTTTTATGGCCAGAGAAATTCCTGCGCATTGGCAGTGGTTGGGGCTGAGTGGTAGGCTAAAACTACCTCTGAATTTTTTTCAGAGGTAATGGTCTTCGGTCCGGGATCATTGCGCACTACAACCAGTAGTGACCGCTCTGACCTTTTTGAAAGCCAAGCTTTTATTAACATGTGCAGGGTCGATGAAAACCCAACGAACTAGAAGCTCGTTTATTCGTGCATGGAAGTCCTTATTTATCATGCATAAAACTCGATCATGTCATCGCGGAATGTCTAACCAAATCTATCCGTGTGTACCATGTAAAACCACTTACTAAGTACTACCAAACATTATTTTTTCCCGAAAAATCATTTTAGCTAAAAATCAAAACTTTAAGCAACAAAAATTTAGAATTTAAAAAAATAATTCATTGTAAAAGTATTTTTCTCTTAATGATAAATTAAATTAGTTATAATAAACAAGGATCATCTAAAGTTTTCGCTTAGAAAATAAAAAATTAAAAAAAATTAAATAACTTACAAAAGCTAAAAAAGTAACTTTCTTTACCTGTATTTGTTTTTGTAAAGTATTGAAGGCGTCCACTTTGGCAAGACTCACTTGTTCATTTAGAGTTTCCTGACAGCTTTTTTTCAATTCATACAATTCATCTTCATAACTATTTTTCATCGACGATATTTCATTTTCAAATTTTTTTTCTCTATTCCGGAATTCTATAAAAAGTTTTTTTAGTTCCTCGTCGCAATATAATTTTTCCAAATCTTGTTTGTGAGCCTTTTTCAATTCTGCTATCCTTTCTTCGTGATCTTTAATCAATTTGTGGGTAATCTCTGAATGACTTTTTATTAAATTTTCCTAAACATATGTTTTATCATTAATCTAAATCTAAATTGAACTTTTGTGATGTATAAATAAAAATTTCACATTTTAGGTAAATTTAATAAAAATGACAAACCTGTTCTTCGTTACATTTTTGCAGAAGAGCTTCATTTAATTCTTTGTAATGCTGGGCAATTTTTATTTTTTCTTCCTCCAACTCTTTCCTAAAATTTTCCTCATTTCTTTTACTGATCTTTCTTTCTAATTCCTTTTCTATTTCTATTTTTTTTAAGGCCCATTCAGTCTCATACACACTTAATTTTTCCACAAACAACTCTTCAAAATTCACGGCTTCTTTTTCCAATGACAATCTCTCTGCCTGTAATAATTTGCTGAAATTTTTTATTTCAATTTTTATTCTGTTTTCCAATTCTTTTCCCAAATCGATAGCAACGATTTTTCGTTCCTCAATTCCAATTTCATTTATTAGATTCTCGTAGCTTTTTAGCAGCAATTCTTTTTCGAGTTCGGCAGTCTTCTTCGTAATAAAAAGATCTTCATTCAGATTTTTCAGTTCTAACATATGTCTCTTTTGCAAATTAGCTTTTTCTTTAGCATGCTTAGTTCTCATGCAGTTCAACTCTTCAACGTGAACATTCACTATTTCGGTTATGTATTTGAGAAATTTCAACTTCTTTTCATTATCTTCTTCTTCTTGATCAAGAACTGCACGATATTTTTCTACGATGTCCTCTTTATTATCCAAATCATCCAATTTTATTTCTTTCATGTCACTGACGTCCTCCGATACATCGTTTTCAGTTATGTCACTGAAGAATTTCAAATTGTGTAGGTTAAATACTTCTTCAGAATAACTAAAAAAATAAAAATAATTAAATATTTTATCGCTAAAGAGAATAATTATAATAAATATTATACTTTTTAAAATGGTTTTCTATACAATAATTCTAAATTAAAAGGGTATATGAAAACATAAAAACAATAAAGAGATTTTGTTTAAAAAGAATTTTTTTTGGAAATTACGTACTTTTTTTCTAACTCTGCACATTTTTGCTCAAAGTATTTTCTCAATTCTTCCATTTCTTCGGTATGTTTGGACTCAATTTCATGTAAAAGAAGAGAAGTGCTTCCGCTTTCTCGTACTTCCTTGAGAATATCCCTCAATTTTTCTAATTCAGTTGCATGGTCACAATGCATTTCCTTGCAGCACTCTTTCTTTAGAAGTTCAGTTTCGTTTTTTTCATAACTGACTGAAGACAACAAATTATCATCCTTTACTTCGACAAGTTCTTCCAATTGCGGAATCTGAAATGCCATTTTCGCTTTTTCTCAATAACACCAAAAACATTGCAGCAAATTTAAATTTTCTCTTTCCATTAATATTTTCATGCTTCTTTTATCTTCTCAGTGGGAATCTTCTCTAATTTTATCAGTGATTTAGCTATATAAAATTATGGTTTTGAAAATTATTTCTGAATTGAACAAAAATAATGCTAAGTTGAAAAAAGCAGAGCAGAAACTGAAACAATGCGTTTTTGAAAGCATCAAATCCATCTTAAAAATGTATTATTTGTCTTTATAATTTTTAGTTTCTAAAAATAGCCATAGACGGAGATCGAACCGCTGTCTTACTGATATCTAAAAAACAAAAATTATATAGAGCCGCGAAAGACTTAATTAAGCAAGTAATTTGCTGCTTTATTTTATTTTTGGAAAATCATTTCAGATCAGAAATCAATTTCCAGTATTTATGATATTAATCAATCATTATGAATTTTATATAGTTCATTAAATCAAAAAACCGGGACAAAACCTTCAAAAAAGGTTAGTAAAGTAAATCAAATAATCTATGTGCATGACTAACGAAATTTAGTGACTAGTTAAAAATTAGTAATTTTTAAATTATAATTTTTAATTACAGAGGAGCAAAGAATTATGCAAGCTATCATAATTTACTTTGAAGTACCAGTTTTATATAGTTTTAATAAGTTTGATTTGCTTCATTCAAATAATGCAAAATATTTATTACTTTAAAAAGTATAACAATTGGTAATATAACCCCAAGACAACCATTACACATCTCTCTTAAGTCTTTCAATTTCATTTTTAAATAGCTCTTTTAATTTTGTTTCTTGCAAATATATTTTCTTTTCAAAATATTCTTTCAAGTAATTTAAATTTTTTAAATAAGTGAATTTTTCCTTGTAATTTTTATTTCAATTTCTGCTTCAACTAAATTCAACTTTGGATAACCAAAGAATTCCACTACTGAATTAGCGGTATTATCTATTTAATTTACAATAAATTAAATTTAAATTTTTGTGATATAAGATCCCTTTTATCGTCTAATGAAATATAAATGTGATGTGATGATGGCTTATTGAATGTGCAGTGCATTTAGCTCATGACATCGAAGCTAATTTAGAGAAATTGGTGGCGAAGCTAAATGTTCAGATTTTGCTAGCAAGCTTTTATAATATAATTATTCAAATTTTTATTAAAAACTCACTTGGTCATTTCCATCTTCTGAACATTGGTCAACTTTGTGCATTGATTCCTCATATAAAAGTTTAGTTTTTTGTTTAAGAATCTTATTATTTTGTTTTAGCAAATTCTCCAAGCTTTTAAGCTCTCCTTCAAGTATATATTTTTGCAATTTTAATTCCTTACAAAGTTTCGTTTTATTCTGCAATTCAATTTGCAACTCAGATAAACTTTTATAACTCCATTTTGATTTTGACAAGGATAGTTTCCAAGATTCCGTTAATTTCGGATTCAGATCTTTAAACGATGTTTTTAATGCATGAAACACGTCAACAATTTTTTCCACAGTTTCTTGAATATAGGTCCAGGAAACAATCGATGGAGTCTGTTCGGATAAAAGACTAGAAATCTTTTTATTTGTTTGCTCTAATTGGTCTCTATGAAAGTTCAAAACTGCATTCTCTTTCCGTAATTTCTTAAGCTGTTCTTCTACCTCGTACCTTTCTGACCAGATTTCCTCCAATTCGTCTTCCAGGGATTGGCTGCCTTTCATTTGATGAACACTTTCTGGTAATAAATGTTCGTTGTTCATGTCAACCATTTTCAATTCATAACCTAAAGTTTTCATAAAATCATTTAGTTTTCGTATTTCTTCTTTGATTTCGCTTACTTTGATTTCTTTTGAAGATAATTTCTCTATTAGAATTGTATATCTTGGTTCTGACATTTGTTTCAATTCAGCGTCAAACTTTCTATGAAGTTCTTTATTTGCATTTCTTAAATCTTCCAAATCTGTCTTTAATTTCCTTCGTTCCTCGTCCAAATTTTTAAAATTATCAAATAATATATTCTTCTCGTTGATGACTTCGCAAATTTTTTTCATAATATTTTCTAATTTCACCATCATTTCTTCGCGAAGGAAATTTCCACATTCTGTAATCGCAATATAGTTCTTTCTTTTCATTTCTTCCATTTCCATTTTCGGTTCTTTCCTTTTTAAATTATGTTTATCTTCAGATGTTACACTGCTTTGAATCTCTTCCCTTATAGTATCCAATTTTTCAGCTACAACTGCTAGATCATTTCGCATATCTAATTCATAAACTAAAATTTGATTGTTTTTTCGCATTTCATCCATATGAGCTACGTCTATTAAATTATCCACTTTTTTGTTTAAAGCTAGAATGTTTTCTTTCAGAATTTCATTTTTCTGTTTCATCTCTTTTTCTTGCAACATATATCCTCCTCTTTTGGCAATGTTCCTTGATTCATCTGAGCACTGTAGCCTTTCATACCCTTTATTTCTTTTTTTAATAAAATTCTCATCGAATTTATCAGGAATGTCATGGTTAGTAATAAACTGAACAATGTCGTTTTCATGGCAAAAATTTTTATCAATAGTATCTCGAAAATTTGTCTGCTTAGCACTATTTACACTTATCATCTTATACAAGTTTTCTATATTGTAACCCCGTGATGCAAATTTTTTAATATCTTCCTCTAATAATTTATAATTTATTAAAATCTGATGCCGTTCGCTCTTCATTTTACAGTAATCTTTAAACAAATCATCTTTTTCAACAATAAGCTTAAAATGAGCTTTAAACAATTTATCAAATTCTTCTTTTAGGAGCTTTCCTCGTTCATGTATTTCATTAAATTCCGAAATTAAAAAATCACACTTGTTTCTCACAACTGAATTATTCTCATAATTACTCATATCGTATACCATTTCATACAAATATTCTATTTTCTTAAAGAATTCTTCGACTTTTAACCACGCATTTTTTATATGATCTATTTGTTCATCAGACTTTCCCGAAAAATCTTCACTTTTCATAACATTCTCATCTTCATTAGCAATTTCCATCTTTGCAGACAGGAGGGCTTCAATTGCAATACACTTAGATATGGCACTTCCCAATTCTTCTTGAAAGCTGTCATTTTTTAATGCTAGTAAATTTTCCAACTGACTTACTCTCTGCACAAGAGTATCTTCTATCTCTATTTTAATCGCCAGCATTCCTTCATTCTTCAATAATTCTACAGCAATATCTTCGGTTTGGTTTTTTAAAGCTTGCATTTCTTTTTCAAAACTCATTGTTCTTAAGCGAATCTCATTTTCAAGAGATTCTTTCGACTGCTCCAGCTCCCTTATTTTCTCTTTGAATTTCTTTGCTTCTTTTATACTTTGTTGCTCATTTGAATCAAACTCCAGCTGATTCAATTTAATTTCACTATTATGACATTTTGTCAAAATGTGAACTGTATTTATATATTTCTCTTCTACAATTTTAACCAGTTCCTTTATTTCAGCATCAAGCTCAAATAATCTCATATGAAAACGATTTACATGATCCAACTTTACTTTAAACAGATTCATTTCCTTCTGATGCAACATTGCCTCTTCTTGATCTAATGTCTTTAAAAATCTGATTTCGTCATTTTGTATACCTTCCATTTCCTTAAGAGAAATCGTTAACTCTTTAAATTTACTCAATGAACTCTCCAAATCAATTTTATTAAGAACCGCATCTTCGAGCAATTTTTTTTTTGATATGACTTTTTCTTGCAACTTCGTGGATAATTCTTTTTGTTTATCTCCGGAATCTGCAACCGATAATTTTGTGTTTTGCAGATTTTGAAGTTCAGCTTTTTGACCGACGTCAGCATCTAAAACCTCTCCTGGCAATTTTTTCATTTCATCCTTTAACAATTCAGTTTCTTTATTTTTTTCTTCTTGAAAGATAATTTCTGCCTTATAAGAATGGTTTAACTCTTTCAAATGATAATGTTCAGTACTGTCCTGCTTTTTCAGGGTACTACTTCTATAAAACTTTAATTCATTTTCAAATGTTTCAAGGGTTTCTTTACGCTCTTTAAGTTGCTCATTTAACGATTCAATTTCCGACTTTAAATTCCTGATTTTATTTTCATAACTATCAATTAAACAAGTTATTTCTTTCTCTTTTTCTTCTTGAAAGAAATTAATCTTTTTTTCAAGAAGCAGCTTTTCTTCTTCCCAATCACGTTTTAATGCCATAACGTCAAATTTATCAGTTTCACACAATTTTATTATATTATTTAAACAATTTTCCGACACCCCCGATAATTTTTTAAAGTTATTTCTACATCGTTCTATTGCGATATTAATCTCTTCTTGGTGCTGCTTTTCAAGATTTTGGGTAACGGACAATATCTCATCTTCCATACTTTTCTGGGCTTTCATTATTTTATCTTTAAAAATTTCTTCTTGAATCTTAGCTTCATTCTGCAGAGTACAAATTTTACGAGTCAAATCCGTTATTTTTAAAGAGGTGGATGTTTTGTATTCTGAAAATTTTTTCGTTACTTCCTCAAGCAATTCTTTTTTCAGTTTTATTAAATTTTCCTTTTCTGCGATATTTTCTTTTAACTGACTAATAATTTCCTCTTTTTTTCTAATTTCAAGCTGCAATTCTGTTATTTCAGTCTTGCATTTCTTAAATTCTTTTGGATCTATTCTGGTATCCCAATTTTTATATTTCCGAAGCTCATACATGGAATTTAATTGCCTATTTAAAAGATTTACTTCATGTAACAGATTTTGATTTTCTTCTATGTGCTTTGCCTTCACTTTAGTATTTTCTTCCAATTCTCTGGATAATTTTGTTATTGTTTTTTCATGATCGTTGATCTTAACTTGCAAATTTGCCAGCTACAAAAAAATTTGTTCATTTAATATGTAAAATTAAGTTCTAAATAGCTTTTTATTTCATAAGATCTCTATTGTACTTTTGTTAAACATTTAAACATGAAAACATTGAATGCAAATTAAAATAATGTAAATTGAAAGATTTTGGATTCACTTGAAAAATACATACTTATGTTAGCATAATTTTATAAATTTGTTACCATAAGAAAAAATGATAATATAAAAAAACCTAAAAAACAGATTACATTGCATAAAATGCAATAATAAATAGGAGTCTATAGAAAGGAAATCAATCACAGACAATATGGCTTGAAAAGTCTATTAATTCCAATGAAAAATAAACTCATTTAAATGTAAATCAAACTTCAAAATAATGTGAACTATATAAAATAATAAACCATGTCATTTGTGAAAATAAATAATAATTTAAAATTATATTTTAATTACTTTTAATTTAAATATACATATGTGGACCTGTGCCTGTGTATAATTAAAAGTAAAATTTCCTGTCTGTAAAATAATTAATGCTAGGAATTTTATGTTAATTACTTTTCTTGATCCATAAAATATATAAACTTTTATAGATATTAAAATAAAATGAAATAAGTTTTAATAATTTGAAAATAAAATTTATTAGGAAAACTTTTCTCAATTGATTAATATCTATTCAAATATATAATTTTTAGGAAATTATTCTATTAAAATGGATTTTGAGATGATTTTTTAAAAATAAAATTATTTTTTTATTTTTATTCTCTTATCTTTAATAAATAAAAAAGTAGGATGAAAAAATATTTTAAGAATATGTGTAATATTATTTTAAAATAAAATTATATTAAATACTTAAAAATATTCATGTTTTTTATTTATCCTTGTATATGTATAAAAATATTTTGTTATAATGTAATGTATGAAAATATTATGTTATGTTATGATATTATGATGTTGTATTAATTGCTTGATTCTAAATTATTTAGTAGACTGTTTTTTAAAATTATTTTTTTAATGTAATTTCATTATATAATTCTACAAATATAAGTTAACAAAACAATAATTTATCCTTTTAAACAAATTTCATAAATAGACTATTTATAGAAAAATATTAAAGTAGCTTCATTTGGAATTAGTTAGTTGTACTTGATGAATTCATTCCATAACTAAACTTGCCTTATAAATATAATAAAATAATTTAAGATAATTTTACCTCTGATTTATAAGCCTCACTCTGTACATCTGTCTCCACTGCTACAGTACTGTAATTAATAACTGCATCATTTTTATTTAATTGCTTCTTCAAAGTAGATATTGTAGCATCTTTTCCAGATATTTCACACTCCATATTATAAAGCTTTTCCTGCAGGGCTTCTGTGATATTTATATCTGATTTTGCAGAGGTAAAGGATAGAGCAGATGGACTGGAATGCTCTGACAAACCAATATTAGGTCCTTTATTAGGAAAGCAATCTTTATGATGATCATTACCATTAAATGCAGTATCGGACTGGCACTCATGAATATGATATTCCGAATTTACAGATCTGGATTTGTTTGGAACGATGCTCTTTCCAATAATTATCACTTTTTCCAGGTTATCGATACCAAACGAAGTCAAATTCGTTTCAGTTTTCGACTTTTTATCTAAAACTTTAGGTTTCGAATTCTGTGCACCATACTAGAAAAAAGGTTCTTATGTGTAAATCAGAATTTATCGAAAAAATTCCGGATAACCGTTAATTAAAGATAAATTAATTGTAGGTATTCAATGAACTCCATTTTTTCAAAAAAAAAAAATATATCATCTATTAGATTAATTTATTCACTAACCTTTACATTAGCATCCATCTCTTTACAAATTTTCAATATAATTTATCATGTTAAACGGTTTATTGATAGTTCAGAAGAAGAAAAATTTTAATACATTAAAAAACTACACTGTTAATTATAGCCATTAACGTCGCAATACAGACAAGATTTTCGCATTTTTGCGACATAACGATAAAAATTACATTAAATATCAAAATAACTCTCGTGCAACTTGCATGCTATGCCCAATTTTCATATCATTTTCAACCATTTAAACAAATTTTTCTATAATTATCTATTCGTTTATTAAATAATCCACTATTTTTGAATTATCAAACAAATTAATTAGTCTGGCAAAGTTCCGAGATTAATATGAAAGGGTGGAAATCCTATCTTCAGATTTATAATGTGTTATTTTCATTTGCTTAACGCAATCAAATTAAATAGCGCCTAAAGTGTTAGAATAGATTAGAATTTAAAAATGAAGGAAACTGAAAATGAAATAAATAAATTATACGTAGAAAGCAAAACAAAGGGACAATGGCTTGTATGTAAAAAAAAATTAACCCTATTAATTAAAGTTGCCCTAGACATCTAATGTTATCACTACAGTAATCATTACTGTAAATTAAGTTGCTTAAAGTGATTAACCTTGACGATCATTAAATGTATAATTTTTTATTTGCCGCCAAGATCCAAATGTCGTAGATACTCAGCGGGTTCAAAATACCAATCTAAGAAAATTAAACCTCGAATGTACGCCATATTAGAAATTTTTTGGTGAATTTAGAATTGTGCAATCATTTTTTAATTAATTTATTTGTAATATTCACCAGAGTAACAATCCCGTGTAATCTGGTAAGGACGAATTTATACAGTTTATTTTATTTCTTTTGCGTAATTTTTTGTATTTCAGTTTAGCTAGAAAGGAATGAAGTTCTACACAGACACAGATAATATTAAATAGTTGACACATTGTCTTACGTTTTAAAAAAATTGCTTTTTAAGCATGTATTATTTTGACAATTTTCATATATTTGGACTTACTAAATGAAATACTTCTGAAATGATTTTCAGAATATAGATCCTCCATACTGTATTTTAGTTTCCTTTTTTGTATTCTATATAAACAATAACCTCAGAGTTTTATGTTATGAATTATTAGTCATCACCGATCTGAAGCTTGATGACAGTGCATTTATAATGCAATTCCTTACTATTTAATATTGTTCTCAAAAGATATTCTAAATTGTAATTCATGACATTTACACATTTGATGTGATTGATATCCTTTTAATGGGTATTCATGATCTTAAATTTAGTTATAGATGAATTTTTTTTCAATTTAAACATGATAATGAATACCTTCTTGAGTATGCTTTTGTTTTCAGAATTAGAAAGCCTTGAAATGGATGTTTTTTGATTTAAAAAAAAAATCATTGTCAGTTTAGAAATGCAGATGCATTTATTCAGTTTGGAACTATTTTGAGAAGATCACAATTTCATTTAAAATTCAGTCATGGTTGTCCATGCCATTTGCCAAATAATATGAAAATTATTTCAAAACCTATTTTTTTCAATGTTTATTTCTGAAGCACATTTGAGCCTTATTTGACTATTCTTTTAAATAATGTAATTGAAGAATTAGAAAACTGATTTATGCTAAATTCATACCTTTTTTTATAATTTAAAAAAGTTTTCAGGTAACTCAATGTATTGTTTGAAGTTTTATTATGAACATATTTTACAATAAAAGTAGTTTTATTTATAAGAAAAATTAAAATTATATTTTATGTGCCCTAAATATTTTAATGTCAATAGTTTATCAGTTTGTTGAATTCTTATCATTTATTTTTCTTTTAGAAAAGTTTGCTTTGTTTCTAGTCTATTTTCAGAATAAGCATATTTTTATTTCAATGAAAAGTAAAATCCATGTATTATAGTTTTTTTAAAAAAATTTTGCTTAATTATAATTATTCAAATTTATTGAAAAAAGATAATTTTTATCTTACCACTGATGTTCCTAATATAATAGGTATTTAGAATTAAAAGGCAATCTGCTGTTAAACTATCTTTCAAGCATGTAACTTATTTTAGCGATTTGAATTTATAAAACTTTTAAGAAGGTGAATTTATTTGAATTTTTGTGATACAAATAACTGTTATTAAGTCAATTTACATTTTGAGGCAATGTAATTTAGATAATTAGAAATAAAATTAATCTTTGAAAATTTCTTGTTGCATTTCAATTATTTTTACGTATTATTTCAGTGTTGTTGGATCTTTGACAAAATGCACAATACGAGCCCCGAAGGGAACCACAGGGAAAATGGGGCTCATAATGGTGAAAAAATTGCAATTCTCGATGCCGGTGCACAATACGTGAAGGTCATCGACCGGAAAGTAAGAGAACTTTGCGTCGAAAGTGATTTCTTGTCACTGGACACTCCTGCCCTGCACCTCAAAGAGAAGGGCTATAAGGCCATCATTATTTCTGGAGGTCCGAATTCGGTCTATGCAGAAGATGCACCAAGATATGATGCCGATGTATTCAGAATAGGCATTCCTGTTCTGGGTAAATTTGAAATTTTAATTTTTTATTATAAATTTAGTATTCAGTTTTCACAAAAACACATAATGCTTTAGAAAATTTATCTCTTAAATACATGTCAAAAATGATATTTTACCTTCCTTAGTTTTTTACCTTCAAAAGAACTATTTTTTATTGAAAATATATAGCTAATACCACTTTGCAATACATTTTGTTCAAATAACTTTCTTTTTATAACGTAATTAAAACATAATAAAATTTGTAATTTTTATAATAACAGGATATTTTATGATGTTTTTTTTCATTTTAAAATTTTCATTAAGTCCAATTTTTTCCTACTCAGACATTATTTATTACACATTGTAAATAACATTTATTACGTAGTACAACCACATTTAGACTTATAAGCAATATGAAAATAAATTAATATTTATTTAATTGAAATTGGGATTATTCTCATTTTTTGATATATTTGTAGGTATCTGTTACGGAATGCAAATGATGAACAAAGAGTTCGGTGGACAAGTCACTAGAAAAGCAGGAAGAGAAGATGGCCAGTTTAACGTAGAAGTGGATAGCAAATGTCTTTTGTTTAAGTAAGTTCCCATCTATTAAAATTATTATTTTTGATAGCTCTTAATCTTGATTTGATTAAAATTTTATTATTTTAGGGGTTTGGAAAAGAATCAGGCAGTTCTTTTAACTCATGGAGATAGTATAGAAAAAGTAGCAGATAGTTTCAAAACAATAGCAGTATCCCAATCGTTCGTAGCCGGGATCGGAAACGATAAATTGAGGTTATACGGCCTACAGTTTCATCCTGAGGTCGATCTCACTGTCAACGGTAAAGCAATGCTTAAAAATTTTTTATTTGACATTGCGGGTCTTACTGGTAATTTTACAATACAAGGAAGAGAAATTGAGTGTATTAATAACATTAAGGAGTCTGTTGGCAATAATAAGGTTTTGGTATGTGTATTTAAGTTAATTTATTTTATTGAATGTAATAACTTTTATATGTTACTTAAATTTGCATCATGAATTTAAACAAGTGCAAGCATTAAAAATTATTCTTAATTTTTTCTATTTCTAAACGATTGTAAATTAACGACTGTTATAGCAGTTTAAAAAATTCGCTCTTCGAATATCCTACAGAAATTAAAATTAAAACATAAAATTATAATAAGGCAATTAAAAAAATTTAATACTAATACTAATAATATCAAAATTGGGTTTGGACTTAATTTTTTTAGTGCTCCTTTTTTTTTTTAGTTATTAGTTAGTGGTGGTGTAGATTCAACCGTATGCGCCGCTTTGTTGCACAAGGCATTACGACCTGAACAGGTAATAGCTGTTCACATTGATAATGGTTTCATGAGAAAAAATGAAAGTGTTCTCGTAGAAGAGTCGCTGCGAAAATTAGGTTTAGAACTGAAAGTTGTTAATGCAAGTCATCAATTTTTTGAAGGTATTGCAATTAAATATTAATTAATCCTAAAAAATATAACTTACTTTGAAGCCCTCAATTTTCAAAATTACAGCCAACAACAATTACAATATTGAACGAACATTTGAATATTACAGGTACAACTACTATACCAGCAGATAATAAGAAACCAGGGGCTAAAGTTAGGGTGACAAAAATGTTATGTCAAACCTTGCATCCCGAAGAAAAACGAAAAATTATTGGAGACATATTTCTTAAGGTCGCAAACGAAATTATTTCCGATTTAAATCTAAAACCAGATGAAGTTCTTTTTGGCCAGGGTACTCTACGGCCGGATCTGATCGAATCAGGCTCGAATTTAGCTAGTTCTAAGGCAGACGTTATAAAAACACATCACAATGATAGTGAATTGGTAAGGCAATTACGGGATGCTGGAAAAGTAATAGAACCACTTAAAGATTTTCACAAAGATGAGGTCAGGTCTTTAGGTGAGTTGCCAGATTTATTCTCAATTTTCTTGATGTATTTTTCAAACAAAAATAATTTTTGATTACCTAAGTTCAATCCTCAGGTCGTGATCTTGGTCTCCCTGCTGATCTTTTGATGAGGCACCCATTTCCCGGGCCTGGATTAGCTATTCGAGTGATATGTGCAGAGGAACCTTATATTGAAAGAGATTTCTCAGAAACTCAAGTTATTGTTAAAATTATAGTTGAATATGAGCAAATGCTTTTAAAAGTAAGTAATCCTAATTTACTGCTCCTTGTTACATTTGAAAAAAATTCTAGAATTTCCAATTACTTTAGAAAGAAAACAAAAAAATAAACATGATCTTAAAGATTTTTAATAAGCTTATAGATAGATCTAATACATCATTTGTATTCATGTGAAAAAGATTTTAACTTTTGAAACCGAATTGAAACATATTTAGTTCATAGTATTGCCAATATGTTTTAAAGAAAGATAAATTTTTAGAAATTAATAAGTATAATGAATTCTTTTTTCCAGAAACATGCTTTACTAAATAGAGTAGAAAGTGTTGCCAGTGAAGAAGAAAAGTCCATGCTAAGGAAAGTTTCAAGTAGTCAACATTTGGCAGCGACTCTGCTACCAATTCGGTAACTTTGAGTGTGAGATTTGATTAGTTGAAATCGAATAAATAAAACATAATATTTTGTGCGTATAATAAATACTTTCCGTTACAACATATATTTAATTTTGTATATATAATTTTTTAGATCGGTAGGAATTCAAGGAGACTGTAGAAGTTATAGCTATGTTGTTGGTATCTCGAGTGAAAAGGAACCTGATTGGAATGAAATGGAATTTTTAGCAAAATTGATACCTAGAATATGTCAAAACGTGAACCGGGTTTGTTTCATAGTTGGAGGTTTGGTTAAAGATCAGGTGCAAGATGTGACACCAACTTTTCTTTCCTCACATGTTATAAGTACTCTTAGACAAGCTGACTATATTGCTAATCAGGTGAGATATTAAAAAATTTTTTTTTTTAAAAAAAGGAAATATTTTTTTTTAATTTTCCTTTTGTTACTTTTAGGTTTTAGCTACTTCAGGATGCATGAGCGCCATTAGTCAAATGCCCGTTATTTTAATTCCAATCCATTTCGATCGTGACACGGCGATCCGCGTACCTTCATGTCAAAGGTCCGTAGTATTACGACCATTTTGCACTCAAGACTTTATGACGGGGGTTCCGGCCATTCCTGGGCGGCAGCTTCCAACAGAGGTAAAACATTTGGGGAAATTATTTATAATAAGTACAGAAAATATAAAAATCCTAAAAAATTTTAAGTGTAATTTAATTGAATTGGCATCGAACAGCAGTCTTTTCTAGATAGCGGTCAAAAGTTAAATAATAAAATGTTCATATGGATCACACAGATAGCGTAGGAAGTCGTATTAAATCTTAATAAAACTGTATTAAAAAAATAAAAATAACAATGATTTAAAACAAAGGAAGAAGTTAAAAGAAGTACAATTGCTGAAAGCAATTTTTATTTATACGAGTATCGTTTAAGAAAGATCGAACAAGTAATCAAGTTTGAAATAAAATACTTGCACTTTATTAATTTTATTAATATTTCACCTAGTATGGTCAGACATACGTTGAGAATGGCAAAATTTACTTATTGTTGCGGCGATGAGATGGAGAAGTTTAATTATCGGATTTTTAAAACGAAGAAATTTAATCACATAATGATTTTCTCTCTTCCATAGATATCGAATGGAGTTACGTGCTTCGCCTTTGCATTTGCCCGAATCCGAATTTTTGAATGACTGACCCTTGCATGCATTTTCACATATTATTTCGGGATCCATTTCAGAACCAAGCAATCTCACGTTGCCGAATTTGACTTATATTTAGATATTAACAATTATTATTGCACTTTATATATATATATTAATTATTATTATTTTCTTTTTTTTGGTCTAAGGATATATTTTTTGCCTGGTTCATCTCCATCCCTTTACGGGTTGAAACCAAGTAGTGGATGGGGTAGGACCCTATCAGCTGTTGTCCGTGCTGCGGAATTTCCTATGTGACTGGTCGGTTGCCTTTTGAACTTGCGGTTATATTTATATGGGAAATTTGAGGGTATTGAGTTTGGCGAAGGAATGGGGTGTGACGCCTGTCGGGGATATTATGAGAGATATTACTTTGACTGCATTTTGTTGCCAAGTGGTTTGACTCTATGTCGGTGACTAACAGGCTGTTTTCTCCATCCATTTTTTCGTATGTTATTATCGTTGGGGACTGATATGTCCACCAAGTATGTGGTTTTTTGCTTCTAGTTGACGAGGGTTTGTCCGGTTTGTTATGAGCTACTGTTTTTGTGTGTTGAGCAGCGTTGTGTCCCAATATAGTTTAGTTTCATAGTTTTCGAAAATAGTTTGCGGATGATATTTGTAATATGGGAATCGCTCAGTAATGAGGTTGTGTTTCAGGGCGAGCTCTTGGTATATTATTTTGTTTCCCATGTTGTATCAATCGGTGTAGTCAGTGGATGCCAGATGCAATCCGTATCAGCACTATCAGTTTGCATCCGCTGGTTGTATTCTATTGTTTCGAGGGCCTGTTTGCATTTTCGGCATTTGTCATCCTGAATTCTTGCTTGAGTAACAACCGTTTTCATGCAGTTGAGAGTGGAGATAACTATCCTGATAGCTAATGAGAAACCTGTTTCAGGCCGTAGTTCTCCAATTAGCCAAGTGTTCGAGTATTATTTGTTTATATATTCCTGTTCTACTGCATGACAGTGTTTCCATGTATTTCCTTTTCGGACCATGTGGTTGCCTTCGCTGCGGTAGATCTGGTTCACTTTCTTTTTCGATTTGTTGACTCAAGTTGAGTGGTGTAAAGTGTGCGTGTGCTGCTATGATTAATTGTAACTTTTTTTTGATGTAGCTGGAAGTGTTTTTTATTGTGGAAGTAGTCTTGTTAAGTTGTGGATTTGATTTTCCATTTATATGTTAGATCTTTCAGGTATCTATCTTTCTTGATGGTGTTGTCCGTTCGATGCATGAGCTAAAGTACTGGATTCTGTGTTTTGTGAGCATTAATCTATTGAGTCTGTTGAGTTCCTCTGTTTCTATCTTCGTCCACTTTATTATTCCAAAGGGGTATCGCATATGTGTTAATGGCTTTGAATATATTTCTGACGTTGAGTTTGCTTTTAAGCATGGCGGTGAGCCGGGACTTATATTTTTCTTTTTGTAGGCTCTTTGCATGTGAGTTTTGGAGTGTTTTATTTTAAGCCCAGATACTTTCGGCTAGGGATGTGCTCTTCGTACTCGGCCCATTTTCCTTTTATTATCTACAGTTTTTTTCATTTTTTCTATCGAATATCGTGCTCATGCCTGTGCTTATTTTTTCAGTTAATTTGTTAAGGTTTGTATTTGGTTCTGGTTAGCCGCGTATAATTTTATAACATCCATGTATAAGAGTTGACTACTTATGGTATGCATTGTACTTGTTTTGCATTTGAGTGGATATCCGTGTTTTGTGGCATTGATGACAATGCAGAATCATGGAGAACTGAGGGCGTTTCCTTGGAAAATTTCTCTTCTGATATGTATCTCTCTTGTCTGAATAATCCTGTTGTTTATGTATAAGTGAATTCTGATGATCCAGAGTTTCATGAGGTGGGTGAGAAATCGGAATAGCATTTGCGGTATTTTGTATCTTTAGAGTATAACTTGTAACCAGATGTAATATTGAATCGAAGGGTTTCTAATAGTCTATATTTATTATTAATGTTGATAATGATAACAATAATATCATTATTATTATTAATGCTTTAAAATTTCATGGTTCATCTTTCAAATTAAAAATTTACATTTTATTTCCAGGTTGTTAGTAAGATGATTTCGGAGATTTTAACAGTCCCTGGTATATCTAGAGTTTTGTACGATTTGACGCCTAAACCTCCAGGAACAACCGAATGGGAGTGATATTTCCAGTTTCGTTACTTAATTGTATCCTTTCTCGTACTAAAAGCGCCCTATTTCGGAGTTCGATTGTATTGTTCTAGATTATCAATTTTATTATTTTTGATTTTTTTGGCTGAAATGTGATCAATAATATAATTATTGTTCAGAGATCTATTTATTATCAAATCGAATTTGATTTTTTTAGATTTTTTGTTATTAACTTATTCCATTCCGATTTATTTACAATAAAAGACCTCTAAACATCTTTAATTTTTTATTTTTTTTAATTGAAAAATTTTACAATCATTACCCGGGAAATAGATGGACCTTGTCTATAAATTTATACTAAAGTTTATAAGCTAATTTCTAAATCGGAGATGAAGCGTGAAAATTTTAAATATTTATAAAACGATAATTTACGATGAAGGAGTACGCTTATTGGTTTTGCAATAATTACTATTTATTAGGATAAAAATCTTAAATACGATTAAATGGATTCAAATATGAGACGAAATTCAGAAAGTTTTATTTTAGAGGCCCAATATAATATGAGAAAAATGTTGTTAGTGTAATGTGTTTGTGATCTAATTTTAGACAAAATATTCGAGTGTTAATAATTTTGGGGTGTCTGTAGATGGAAGGTTTTAAAGTCATATTCATTTTTGTTGAAAAACGAAACGAAACAGAATTTCATATTTATTGTAGTCTCTTAAAACTAATTTATTTAGTATACCGTAAGAATTTTGTAAAGAGAAGAAATCAATTAAACGTAAAAGCGAAGTAGGATTCAGTAGAAAATGAAAATCCAAGTGCTTGATGCAATTGCCATTTTTTAAAATGTTAAATGTTTTGTCGTAAGTCTTAATATCGTGCGAACATTTACTAATTTGTTAATTAATTCAAACAATAACGAAACTGTTAAAACATGGAAATACATTTAAAAGAAAATTACATTTAAATACCAAAAAAAATTTTTAATCGAAGTATGCATAGTGGAATTTGAATGCAGTTCTGAATTGGAATAATGTATTTAGATTATATTTGATTATCTTTCGACACCGAAATATTTTATCAAAAACTGAATAAAAAAAAAGTTACTAAAATTTATAACTATTCTTTAAATTTATTTATATAATGCTTTTTTTAAGGTAATGCAATTAGCTTAATAGGAAAAAATAAAGCAATATATTTCATTTATACGCAAGAATACTGAGTTCTTGTAAAGGAGCCTTTATTATAATTTTTTATATGCAAAATATTAATTATTTTTACTAAAAAATAAAATTTTTCTCGTTAAATAGAAATGAAAGTATTTATTCAAAATCACTGAAATTTAATTTATAGTCTTGATATTTTAAAAAAAAAAGATTTGTCAGATTTTTGATATATTGTTTTTTGGTGACTTCCAAGGGACCGCGGAAATTTTTCTGCCGGAAAAGCGGTTTAATGTAATATAGATTACTAATAGTGACTTAGTTTACCACATTATAACTTCAAATTTTCAAACGAAAACTTAAAAACTTTTTCCGATTATTTCGTAAGACTATTTCACTATTGTTAGATTTTTCTTCAAAAAAATAAACAATTGTACTTATATTTTTAAAATCATATTAATCTTTAATTGATCAGTTTTTCTGCCTATTTTTCAAATGGCCATAAAAAAAGAATCATTTAGGAATATATAATTTTGTTAACTAGTTCCTTCCATGACCTTTCATATCCTCAATAAGATTACGGCTTGTGAATCATTTCGAAAATTCGTGGATATTTATAAAACAAGATGCTGGAAGATATGGAGGTTCAACGACAAGACATCTTGTTCGATAAATATATTGACTAAGTGTTGCATCCGTTTTACGGGATGCCTTAGTCAAAGAAGAGAATTCAATTAGTGTTAGGTTTTCTCTTTTGAATAAAGCGAACCTGTTCCAGCTCATGGATAGCGCATCATTTAAGTCCCTCTTAAATCTAACTGAACCCGAAGCTGAAATTTCAAAAGCCGATAGCCAATTCCGTGGCACATACAAACTTGCTGATTTCATTTTGTTTTTAAATATTTAATGTTTTCAGCCTCTAGTTGCAGCACTATCAAGCAGATTCAGCCTCACGGTTCGTTTTAGCAAACAGTGATAATTGGCGGGTAAACAACAAGAGATTACATTTTGGATGGATTTCGAAATTTAAGAAATTGCAAAGCATCTACAACTATTTAACACCGAATTTATTTCACTCAACGGTAAGATCAGATGCCTTGGACGCATAGGTCTTTACCAAATATTTCTCTTACACAAAGCTGTATCTGTCCGGTGATCTGTTTGTAGCAATTTATCCAATTTTCATTTCCATTTCTTTTATTACGTATGTGCCTGTGAAAGCATTTAAGCAAAATATCAGCATGTTCAATTCGCTTCTCACGAACGAGTACACATATGTAATCAGTCAGCATTTCGATATCAAACTGTCTTGGTTCTGCTTCAGCAGTCACCCATTCGCCTATCATTGTTCGCATTTGCGAAAGAGGAAGACGATTAAATGCATTTTTCGGGCGTCCTATGGCTTCTTCTATTTCCGCTTTCAAATCATCCGGTAGCTCTTCGAAAATGTTTGGATCTATTTGAGACAGACGCAAATTGTTAAGGGTGGTAGTGGAACATGGCACCGCGTCTTTTACTTTTATTTCATCAACGTTGGCTATTCCGTATTCGTTTAAGATTTCCACTTTAAGTTCCTTTGGAAGCGAATTCAGGACGTCTCGATCGATTTGAGACATGGGAGGCAATTTAAGTTTATCTTCTGCAGCTTTGACAGGCAAAAATAACTTTTCCTGTTCCTTTGATGATTTCATATTGGACCCGTTTGATTTACTTTTGTTTTTTTCCGCCTTCTCGCAGTTATTCAGCTCCGTTTCGAGTTTTAAAAAATTGTGCAAACCCCCAAAGTTTTGCTTGCATTTTTCCAATTTTGTTATTTGGATGCCGATACCTCGATATTCGGTAGCAGGTACGGACAACTGATGATACATATTTATCACATGTTTCGATATGAGCTCTGGATCATCCGATGAAACTGGAAGCTGGGATGAACGAGTGGTATAATCACAAACTCCGTGTCCCAGGAACTTGGCAGCTTCAGCGGGAGCATCTTTCGCACGTATCATCACCTTGAATGTGATATTTCTGCCTTTCATTTTCACTTCTTTCAAACGATTCGCCACTTCCTGAGATAGCTGTTTAAGAAAAATTATTGCTTCTTCATCGTTACCAAACCTAATGCCATAATTAACTTCGGCTGAGACGCTCTTCCTCTGATGTGCGCTATTCACAGCCTTGTCATCAATACCCCGGCAATATTTATATAAGGTTTCTCCCATCTTAACACCAAATTCCTTTTTTAAAGTATTTAAGTCCAAATTCTGCAGATCTTGACATGTTTTAACATTCAATGCTTTTAATTTATAACCGTTTCTTCTCCCGACACCAGGTAAATCATAAATATCAATTTCCGACATGAAATTCATTATATTTACAGGTGTCACGTAGAACTGTCCATCAGGTTTAGCGCGTTTTGTTGCTAATCTGGCTTGAAGTTTGTTTGAACCGATACCGACCGATGATGGACATCGAGTTCTTTCACGAATATCAGTTCGTAGCATTGTAGCAAAATCCAAAGGGTGTATTTGAGTGTCTCTTATAAGTGAGGAACAATCTATAAAAAGTTCGTCACAACTCACGGCTTCAATATCGAGAGTGTATTCCGCAACGGTGTTGTACAATGTATAAGACACCTCCTTGTAGCCTTCAAAATCGTAAGGAACCGTTTTCAATTCGGGACAAAGTTTCAAAGCGGACCCCAAAAACATTCCATTATAGACCCCTGCCTTTCGAGCTTCGTAAGAACAAGACGCTACTTCCGACATAGATTCGACTTCGCTAATCCATGGCATGTGTACACCACGATTTTCATCGTCACTTGACTCATCATTTGACATGTCGTTTTTCAATCCCAGTTTTGTTTCCATTCTCTTTTTATAAAATTCATATTCAAACTTCCTGTTTACCCCAGGACGTTGATGAGTTGGATTGCCTCGAGCATGAGCAACAGCAACCGGTTTGCCAACCAGTTCTGGATGATTTCTGAGTGCAACTGATACAAAAAAGCAATCCATATCGATATGCATCACAATTTTGTCAGCGGTGAAAAATTTCCCTCGCTCAATTTTTTTCTTTTCCAACCAGTCCCTTATTTTTTCTCTGCCGGGAAAATTCCCTTTATTCTTTTCCCTTAATTCCCAAACATATTGCTTAAACATCGCACCCATAGCTGATAAATGATGAAGTCTTGAATTGTTGTAAAATTCAGCTAAAAACTGAGAATCGGCAGCTGTTTTTGCAACATTCTGGTTCTGTTTTACCAAAGATGCCCCTAGAAAAAATTACACGTTTTATTCTCAAATTTTTAAGACTAGTATGTATTAAATATATTATTTCCTTATATGTTTTCCTTCTATCAAATAAGTCTATAATTAATTTGTATATTTTAATATAGATTTACTTCGTCTCCTAAAAACTTGGCCTTCTAACTACACAATGTTTTGATTATTAATATTAAGCCGAGAAAAGAAAATTTTTATAACCCCTTAGTGACACTAAATTTATAGATATTAAACTATATCTATTTTTACTGAAATGAATTTGACTCATACAACATAACTAAAATTCTCTATAAATAAAGAAAAAATCCAGTTTCAATTAAATGAAATATTTAATAATTATTTGGAAACAAAATATTTCAGATCTAATTTTATTTTTGAAATCCATTTTTCCAATAAAATTTTTATGTTTATTTTTATTATTTATTTTTATTATTTATTTTTATTTTTTTTTAATATTTTACTTCCACCGCATGATATTTTGACTATTTTATCGCATAATGTCAGTTTTATTTTCGGCAGAACAAAAACTTTCTTAACATAATAATATAGATTTAATTTTTAATTATTCAGGCAATTGGAAAAAAACTTTTCTTCAAGGATTTGCCTCGGTAATTTCTTTATATAAAATCCATCACTAGTAGTTTCTAAATATAGAATATTATAAAAAACTTGTAAAGACCATCTACAGAATTTATTTTAACACAATATTTTCGAGCGATTAGTAGAATAATACATGGCATACTTGATAATTTAGAACGTTATTCTCCGGAATGTCTTATAATTATTTCAATCTTCAAAACTTATTATAGGCTTGTCATTATTAGAAATTTTTTTATCAGCGTTGCTTTAGTAAATGTTCAGAGTAAAATTTTGAGATTAATAAAATTTTTAAAAAAAAAGGCTTTGCCTGTTAGTCCTTAGCTTAGCACCATGCTTACAAGTTTTAGTCTTCTAAAAAAAAAAGTTTGGGACTGCATTTCGCCCGCAATCTAAATATGGTTTTTGTAATCCTAGTTCTTACATATTTCCTAAGAGAGTCAGAGAGTCGACTCTCGGAGCTCATTTTAGCCAAAATATGGAAAATTGTTAACAAGTCAGATTTACCCGGTTTATTTGGCATGAACCGTAAGGAACAGCAAACAGCCGAAAACATGAAATAGGAACGGAATACATATTTGACTACTATTAATTAAAACTCATTAATTATTATTTATAGTCAATGAGTTATCATACTTTAAGTAAGTCTGAATATTCTCAAATAACTTTTGATATCAAGACTCAAATTAATTTATATTTTAGTCGTTTCAAGTGTGTTCAATTTTTTGATCAGAACATGCAGAATAAAAGTACTTATATAAACTTATCTCAAAGGTGAAGAAAGAAAAGGAAAACCACTGACATCACTTCTTAAATTACTTTTTTTTCTTGTATTCTTCCAGTACACAAAAGTATTACGAAGACCCATAGCTGTGATTTTAAAATAATTTCCTTGTTCAAAATTTCAAACTAACTTTTGTTCAAAACAAATTCCGTGCATTTTATATAATGTATCCTCCTCAATTACCAAATTGCAATCGTATCTTATACAACTAAGCATACAATGCTTTTTGAATGACGTAATGCGGTAATATACTTATACATTTATATTCTTTCAGTGTTTCCTTTAAACCATTAGAATCAGCTTTAATGGTAGCAATTTCTTTACTATAAATCACTTTCGTTCTTAGAATTAACTATAGATAAGCTCCATTTTACAAGCTGCTATAAAACAGATCTTCACCTGTATTGTATAAGAATTCATTCTACTGCCTTACTTTTCTATTTTCGTTTTACACACTTCCACGAGATTCATTGCCTAATAGATCATCCCTTATTTCGAATTTTTTCCAATATAAGATTTTTTATTTTTTACATGATGACAACCCTATGTAACAAGATGTGAAATAAATATTTACTAAAATACTTTTTATTTCATAAAATAAAATAAAGTTCAAACTATGACATAAATTTTATCATACAAAGAATATAAAATTATGTATATCTGTTTGTTAAATAACTATAATTTATAAATTAGTAATAAGTACGCACATATATACATATAACTAAAAATTGATTTTAAATAATGGTTTTTATAATGTTAATAAAATACTTTACTAAAATTATATATTAAAATTACATTTAAGAGTACTATTTCATTCATATTAATATAAAAACTTTATGGACATTGGATTATAAAAAATTATAATATGGTGCTAAATATTGTGATTGTCTTGTTAGATAGAATATTTAAAAAAAGTAAATTTTATAATTTTTTATTTTTTCTCCAAAATTATTCTGCTCAGGTTGGTTATCCAAGTTATGGATAGAAGTTCCATAGTTATGAAAAATACTTATATACAAATAAGGTATTTATAGTTATGAAAAGAAATGAGATAAAGCGATGATAAAATAGAATAGATTAGATAGATAAAACATGTTTTTCAGTTTTTTATATAACTTTTAAATTGATAAGCTAGACATGAATGGTACCAATCTTTTTTTAAAAAATTACATCAAATTCTTCATCAAGTCATAAATTTCATGTTCTCAAAAGTAGGCAATTTTCAAATTACTTAATGAGTCAAATTAATTTTCAACTAAAAGTAAATACATTTCATTTTATAATGCAATAAATACATTTTGCAGAGAAAATAATACAATGTGTGACAGCACAGAGTAAAAAAGCAATTATCTGATCTTACATAATTTGTAATATTATAATATTTACATAAATTTTATTTTATATATAAAATCAAATGGGTTTTTCATATTTTTAAAAATTAATAAATGCTTTTTTTCATTTCAAGAAAATTTTAAATAGTTAAATTGCATGCTAAGTTAGTCCATAAATTTGCTATTAAAAACAAATATAATTACCTGGAGAACATTTTTGTTTTTCTTTTTCACTATTATGAAATTTAATTTCATTTTGTAATTTGGACTGTTTTGCAAATAATAGAAATTGTTTATAATCTAATAATTTTCCTGCTTCTATACTCTTAGTTATCCAGTCAGGTTTTACTACCTTCATAGCTTTTAACTGCATCATTTTAGCATTTGGTAAATTTGTTGCAATAACATGTGTTGTTTTTTCACTTCTATAATAATGATGATAAGTACCCCCATGGAGTAACATTAGCAATCTCAATTCTTCAGATGATGGTTCTGTATATCCATTTACAAAAATAGCAATCCCTGCAAATATGTTACTCAATTTTTCTGATTCATCAAGATTTTTTGATTCTTCCTCAAATTGCTCTTCAAGTTTAATTATTTTTGCATTCATATAACCACCCTGAAATATTAATTTTATAATTTTATTCAGAAATTCATTTACCTTGTTAATCCACTAATTAAAATAATGTAACCAATTTAAAGAAAGAAAGTAACATATCAAAGCTTTAATAATTAATTCATATTATAAAATTGAAAAAATTAAGACTTTTAATAAATATTAATTAAAGTATTTTATTAAATAAAATTTATTAATAATAATACAATATTAATACAGTTTTTTATACATTGAAATTGTGCCAGTGATTTTAATTTAAAAAATGGCAAACAAAAGTAGTGCAAATGCTAAATTTTTATTAAATAAAAGATTATTAATTTTACTTCCTCTAGTTTACAAATATACATATTTCATAAAATAAAGTCTATCTTTATAGTTACAAAAAGCATAACTTTACAAAAAAATATATTTTTTATTATTAAATTAAATATTAAAAATATATTTTTTTCTTAATTAATTACATTACAAAATTAACAAAGTACAATTATGTAAGAAATATATTTTTTAATTACAGATACTTGGAATTTAAAACTCATATAATAATGGAAAGCTTTTGATAAAATATATTTTTAAGAAAAATTATAGATGATAAGAATTTTAAAAGTTCATTCTCTCAGAAATATAAATTATAAATTTAAAAGAAAATATAAATTTCCTATCTTCAATAGGATATTTTGAATTAAAACTGCTTTTATAAAAATTTATATTTAGAAGGATTAAATATTAATGTCAGAATGTTATTTCAATTATGAGAATTCGCACTGTTTATAACCGTTTATTAAGATTAAAATTTTTAATACATTACCCAAGATTCAAAACCATTCTCATCAAAACCATTTCTGTTTTTGGTGCTTTGAAAATTCATGTTTCTTAAGGAAAAAATTTATTGCCTCTATAATGTTTTCGACTGAAGAATAAGTTAAAAGGCAATTTTTAATTTATTCTCATAATGGAAACAAACAAAATTAACGGTCTGAAACATATTTAACAATTTGAAACTACTTTGAAACTACAGAGACAGCAAAATGAAATTGTCATAGAGTTTTCAGTTCTAAAAACGTTACGATTTTCATTTTAATTTTTAAGAAAGTTCTTAATAATTTTCAATCGTCGCCTACAAGATTCTCAATTTTTAAATTGAAAAAATTTTTTCATTTTTTCTCTCACATTATTACATTATTAAGTTTTATCCCTTTATAAATTTATTTAATTGCTTTACAGCAGAAGATATTTTTATTCTTAATACCAGCTTTCTGTTGTGTACTTCTATGATGATTTTATAAGGTCCGTTAAGACATTGCACGGAACGAAGAGAGTAGGTTTACAGTTATTAGATGTGCTATTTCGTGTACAGACTGAGCCTAATTAATTATATTTCTTTATAAATAGTCATTCGAATATCGGCTTTAAAAAATTTCATAAAAATATAAGCTCCAGATATTGAACAGAGTTTTTTTTATGTATATTAATTTAATACATTTTTGCTCAAAGTAAATTATTCAAAATTTATTTATAATTAAAAGGCTGAAAGGGATCTTGTAATTTGGATAATTAATCTTGTTAATTATATTGTCTGTTGGTTTTTTTAAATAAAACTAAATATTTTTATATGAAAAGTAATACTTGTTTAAATATGCTTTTGTAATTTTAAAAACATTGAAAAATTTAATTCATATTTGAAATAAGAGTTAAAGAAATAAGAGTTAATTCTATATATTTAAAAAAATTCAATATTTGATGAAATTATAAACTTTAAAAAAAAGTAATTTTAATGTTCTACAATATTAAAAATGTAGTCACTTACACTATTTTGCCTTCATTTATTGCTAAATTCTGATGAGATTGAATTTGATTTTTTTTAGATGGGATAACAAGTCATTGATATTAATTATAATTAATTTCAATCTTGAAATCAACTATTCATCCTTATTAAAAGTGAAGTCCATTAAAAATTTCTTCTGTGATATAAAAGTGAGTACATTATCTTTATTCATATGTAATATAAATTAAATTATCTAAAAATATAAAATAGAAATTAATATACATTTTTTTAATTAAAAACATGATAAATTCTTTAAAAATTTTGATTTAACATTGATAAATTTTTTACAGTTGATTGTTTAAAACATTAGTAGTAATTGTTTTGTTTTATTTTTCACAATCTGATTGTGAAATCAGATAATAAAATTTATGTGCATTACATATATGTATGATAGTAATTTTTTTATTTTCAAATTTGAAATTATAATTTATTAGATATGAATCAAAACATTTTATTCGCAACTTACCATTCCATTCATCAATATAAATTAAAATGGAGTAAAATAAAATAGATAATGCATAATTATAATGCTTTTTCAAATGTTATTTAAAAGTAGATTTAATTTTTAAACTATTAATTCAAGAAAAGGTGGCAATGAATTTAAAAATATGTATTCCAATCATTTAAAAAAATTTTAGGTATAATTTATTATATCTATATTTTATAGAATATAAATTAAATATATTTATATAATAATTTATATATATATTCATATAATATATTTTATTATATATATTT
>JAOWBB010003024.1:0-38280 GCA_028565995.1 Ricinus marginatus | reverse complement strand
TTCTTGTCCTGTCCAGCTTGTTGCTGTCCTGTCCAGCTTGTTCCTGTCCTGTACCCCGCCCCGGTCCCCCTCATCCGAACACGAGGCTCACAAACGAGATTCGAGTATCAATTAGCCGGAAATCCGCCTCGAGCATTACCGGGGTGGAACCGACTCGATCGTTTAGTTCCCATTTGAATCAGGTGCGGCACGGGGGTCGACGGCCCGAGGAAGGAGCCGCGAAACGTCCCGCCGAACGATGAAGAATCGATTTCCCTTATTTCCGGTTTCCAAGTGCCCCCCTCTCTCTCCCACCTCCGCTCTCTTTTTCTCCGGATAAAGGAAAAATTTGTTTTTTTTTTTTTTTTTTTTTTTTTTTTTATTCCGTCCTTTTGTCCAGGCGAATCCGGAGCAAAAAATAATGCGTTTCATCCGGCGGAAGCGAATGCGGAAAACGAGGAAAAGCCTCCGCGAATCTCCTCCCCGCTCCGGGCCGCCTCCTTCCGCTTTTCCGATCCCTTCGGAAGCAAAAGCGGCACAAAAGCCCCACTTTAATTAACAAATTAAATTAGAAATTAACTTGTTGTGAAGCCGAGTCCCTCGCAGAAGCCTCCTTTAGGCGTGAGAGCTTCGTCTCTCCTCCGATGGCTGACTCGTTTCGAGTAAATATTTGATGAAATCCCCGTTCTCCCGGGCTTCGTTTCAAACAGCAAAAACACAAATGCGACAGCGCAACCTCTAATTAACCCCCGTACGCTCGCACTTCGCTCATTTCGTTAATTACTTCCCACTCCCCCCCCCGTCCCCCCGCACCGTCGGTACGGGGCTGCCAACTTAAAAATGGCGGATGCCCGCCTCCCCCGCATGCACGCGGGCGGGCAATCGCCCGATCCCGCAACCCCGGGAACGATCGCTTTCCATCGGCGAGCGTCATTTCGCCGGAAAGGGCCCGAGAGGGGAGGCGGATCCCGAAATTCGTCGCTTCCGCTTTCGGTTCATTAAAACTTTCACGGCTTTCTGGTCGGGCACGAAACGACACGTTGCCCTTTCGACAATCCTTTCGCCTTCGGCTTTCTTTAATTGCCCACCCCTTGAGCTCGACACTTGAGATTTCTAATTCGATCGTTTTAATCGAAGCGACTGAAAGGGCTCCACCCCCGCGAAAGAGGCACGATTCCGTTTGTATTTAATTGCTAAATGCGCTAATTAATATTAATTAATTGAGCTTTTCGCGATTCTCGCCCGAGCATTTCGACTTCGCACTTTTTTTTTTTCTTTTTCCTTCCCGCTCTGCGCGGATCCCGGAGGCCTCCCCCATCTCGCGGGGATGCGGGGTGGAGGCCCCCCCCCGGGACGACCCGCGAAATTCGGGGGAGAGCGCTAAAAGGCTTTCCTTGATACGGCAATGTAGATAAATGCAATAAAAACGCTTTTGAACGATTTACGAGAGAAAAAACCGGGAGAAGAAATTCGTCGGGGGGCCCCGAGGAACGCGGCGACGGGCTGTCGGGCCCCGAAGTTTCGCGTGCGGAGGGGCCTCGCTCCGGGTAGGGTGCGGCGAAGAGGTGGATGACCAGGCGCTCGTCCCGATCCTCCCCGGGACGAGGGGTTGCAGAAAGAACGGAAAGCAATTAGAAGGAAAGAATGGCAAAGAAAGGGATAAATTTTAATGATAGTGATTTATGGGAATCAATGTGAGAGGACGAAAGATGCGGGAAAGAATCCGTGGAATGTGTCGTGCAGTTTAATTCAGTTTAAGAGTGGGAAGATAGATGGGCTAATGTGTAATGTGTATGTAAATTAGTCCGTAGAGAGGGGGGGGCCCTTCGCTCGGGTCCGTGGAATGTCGGATGCTGGAATTGCGGTCCATCCAGGCTGGCTGACTAATCGACCTAATAAACTTCATCTCCTCTTTTTTTTTTTTTTTTATCCTCCGTTCCTTCTTCCGAACGATCGATAGCATCGTTTTCCTCGGCACCCCGGAGCGATTTCCCGGGAAAGGGAAACGGGTCTCTCTCCGATTCTGCTGCCACGGCTCGCCGCGGAGAAACCGCACGCGGCCGGCAGGGCATCATTATAAAAATTTTAATGCGAGAACGGATCCCCACCCTCTCGGTCGACGATTTTTTTTTCCACCCTTTCACTAATTGACCAAAAACGTTGATTATGCGGCTGCGATCGGCCTTTTTAAGGGCGGTACGCGAACTTCTTCCGCCGCCGATCGGGACGGCGAGAGAGAGAGAGGAGGGAGTCGGACTCATTCCTGACACGTACGATCCCCTAATGCAAAAATAACAATTCCGTTAGCATAAATTTGCTGTTAACAAAAAAAAAAAAAAAACACGCTTCGGTATCGTTTTCCCTTCAGAGATTAACGGGCGGCAAAAGGGTCGGAAAAGCCTTTTTCGGACGTTTTAACGAGTTTCCCTGCTGAGAGGTGGCGCGTCCCGAAACTTGCGAGTTTCTCTCTTTCTCCTCTTTTTTTTAGTGTTATTTATTAATTAGGATGCGTAAAGGAGAGGCCACGTGTGATATCACGGTCGGTTGCGCCCGGGGTGGAATTAGACAAGTCATTTGAGACCGCGAACGCACGCCTCTCCGCAGGATCCCCACCGTAATCCCGATGGGAAACGCAGCCGAAGCGGAAAAACTCTTCCGCTCGATGACGTCACGGCGCTGCCAACTTGCGGCGAGTTCCGCGCGACTCTCGCGGGAAAAGTCGTCGAAGGCGGCCGAAGCGGGGGAAACTGTCGAAAAACGCCGTCACGGGGGCCGCTTCGATTCCCTCTCGGCCCCCGTCGTGCCGCCGCGGCAGCTCGCGCCCGGTGCATCGCCGTCGAGCTAAAAGTCCTTTTCTCTTCGTTTCAGGTTTGGTTTCAAAACAGGAGAGCCAAGTGGCGGAAAACGGAAAAGTGCTGGGGGAGGAGCACGATAATGGCCGAGTACGGTCTTTACGGTGCCATGGTTAGACACTCTTTACCTCTTCCGGAGACCATCCTCAAGAGCGCGAAGGAAAACGAGGGAGTCGCACCCTGGCTCTTAGGTTAGCTCAAGCTCAGGCGGCGGCGATTTCGAAGGAGGGAAGGAAGAACGGAGAAATGCTGAAACATCGCATTTTTAAATTTCAGGCATGCACAGGAAATCGCTGGAGGCGGCCGATCAGCTGAAGGACGACAACTCGTGCACGAGCGACAAGGAGGAAATCGCGGAGACGGACAAGAGCGAGGGCAGCACGGACGAATCCAAAATGATTTCTAACAGCAAGCAGAACGCTCACGAGAGCGGCAACGGGAAGGACGGCTCGGCGAACCAGCAGCAGCCGCAGCAGCCGCAACAGCAGCAACATCAAATCAATCCCGGATACGATAACCGATACCAGAGCGACCGCGGCGCTAGTCAGTTAATCGCCAACGAAAGGTTGATGCAGAACGAGAGGCTTCCGGTGCCCGACAGAAACTCGCTCCCGACGGATCCGGAAGAATTCAGGAACAACAGCATCGCCTGCCTCAGAGCGAAGGCGCAGGAGCATCAGGCGAAGCTCCTCGGGTTCACCACGGATGCTTTAATGTTAATCAACTCGGCGTCGGGGCAGAGGAGGAACGGAAACTGCGACGCCAACGCCAACAGCATCAACCACCACCACCATCATCAACAGAGCGACGTTCTCAACTCTTCCGACACCTCCTCGTCGCTCTTCTGACAGAACTAAAGCTTCCAACCCGAGCAACGGGTAAGGAAGCGATATCGCCATTTCGTTTCACATCGGGAAGAAACCTCGAAAATCGACGTCGCACCGGAAAATAGAAGAAAAAACGATCGTGGCTCTCCGCTCAAACTTCACGGTTCCGTAAACGGGAACGGAACAAAGTCGAGCATCGACCTGGGTCCCCGTCCGCGAGCGTGATTAGTTTCGTTGCCGGGTGAAAGGCCTTCAAGACACCGCTTTCCATTTTCCGCCCTCCGCTATCCGTCGCAAACGATCCTAAATTCCTGAACGTGCTTCAAAGTTCTCCCTTGTACATATTATACATATGAATATATATATTTGTAAATCGACTCCGTATAAATATAAAGCAACTATTTCAACGAAATAATATAGAAAAACAATAACTACGTTGATGATTATAACAAAAATAATTATGAGGACAACGTGAAAACAATGTGCAATATGTTTAACTGATATATTTAATATTGAGAAGCCTGAATTATTTCAAATTGTAGTTCCTAATTACCATTTATATTCTCCGCCGTTCCCCCGGGCGTTCACCGGAGGGTGAGAAGCGTAAATGAAGCAATTTAAAAGTGGCACAAAATTCAAAGTCGAAAAAAGAGAAAAAAAAAAAATCAAAACCTGCAGATGAAAATACTCATAAGGAACGCGAATAAGATCGAGCGGGTTGCGCAGCCCGAAGAAGGACCGTTTAGGTTATATGAATTCACAGATAATTATATTATACTCTTAATAGTTCATACGATTAATAAAAATAAACTAATTTAACAAAGTATATGTGCTTTTTTTATATAAAGTTGTGATCGTGGTGTTAAACGCCGGGTTTTTCTCTTTCTCCGTATCTCGCCGGAAAGCATTCATCTTCCTCTTTTTATTTTTCTCTCTCGCCAGCGATGCAGATCGCTTTGCGCGGCGCGGCGAAGAACCGCGACTTCCGGTCCCGAAGGCACGATCGCGGAGGAGGCGGAATTCGGAAGTGATTTTGCACCCTTCGAGATGCAAGCGGAAGACGGAAGACGCGCGAATTCCGCTCAGCAAAAGGCTAAACTTTAACTGAAATTTTATTATTATTATTATTATTATTATTATTATTATCATTATTACTTTTTTGATCGAACATCACATTGTATCTCGCTTTTCACTGCATTTATTGTAACAATTCCTCGTAGATTATAAGGCTGTCATGTATAAATTGAAAATTCACGAAAAAGGAGGAAACAATAAAATTAAAAACTAAAAAAGCAAAAAGGAAAAAAAATTTTTATTGGTCGAGGAGACCCTCCGCCCATTTTTTTCCTTAAGGTCACGTGACAACAACCGCAGACCAATAGCCTGCGAGGGGGCGGAACTTCGTCGGCTGGTACCTGCTGAAATCACCTGCTGAAAAAGCCGATCGAGGGCTCGCCGCCGGAATCGAAGGCGCCGCAACGTTCGTCACGCGCGAATTCGTCGTTTCCCGGTCCAGGTTCGAGGATCGGGCGTTCGCGGTTCTGCAGCGTCGCCATTTCGGGAGACTTTCAGATGTCCGTTTGGAACTTGGATCGTCGCGGTTCGACGGAGATCGAAGTGCGAGGAATGACGAGGGAAGGAAATAAAAACCGCTTGCCCGAAGACGTGCGCGCGGTGGAGACGAAGGTGGTGGCGCGCGCGCGTGGGAGAGAGAGGGATAACGGCTAAAAGAAAAACAATAACAATTCATTACGGCGAAGCAGTTGACGTTGAGGGAGGAGTAATGCAGATTTACGGCCGTCATAATATCCAATCTCTTCCGCGTAATCAATTTATTGCGGTCGATTTCCCTTCGGGGGTTGCGAGCGGGTTCGGAAGCTTCGGGAAAAATTCCAAATCCAGTTAGCGCCTTCTCCGCCCCGACCGGATCATCGTCCCGACGCGATGACAAATTGACGGGGGGCGCTGTCGGGGTTTCTCCTTCGGGAAGGAGATCGCCGGAGCGTGCCCGGATACCGAAATTGACCAAAAGACGCCCGAAATCGGTCCGTTTCCGTCTCTCTGTCCCGCGGAGGCAAAAGGGAGAGAGCGAGCGAGGAAACCAATTCTTTTTCTTCTTTTCAACACAACTATTTTTATTTACAAAAAGTTTTTAAATAGACATTTCATATACAAACTATCTCTACGTTATACGATCCATTTTAGTAAAATGCGTGTATAAACCTCTACGGCGGGTCCTTCGCGACATAACGAATTAAAGTATGTGGTCCACTACATAATTCTTTTATCCCCTGCGATCTCTGCTGTGGCGGATGACGAGGGAGGGAGGCGAAGGCAGCGTCGCGCCTGCGCACCCGGCGCCGAGAAAACTGCCAACAGCAACATCACAATGAAACTTACGACTAGAAAAATGACGCATAAAAAGCTCTGGGATTCCAGATAAAAGAATTTGCTTCGGAGGGACGGGAGGGGAGGGCTGTGGGAAAGGTTCGGGGGATGCCAAACGGTCTGACGTTCGGCGGTCCCAGTGCGGGGGTGAGGGAGGGAAACATGGCGGTGAAGTCCGGGAAAGGGATTAACCAAAGGTTAACGGCTTGGTTTAAAATTACCGGCTATTAGCAGGGTTGCGACACATCAATCGAAACGACCAATTTTTTTTTTTTCCTTAAAAATTACACCGTCAAAAGCTTATTTGATAAAAAAAAAAGGAAATATCGAACACTTTTAAGTTTTGTTAAAACATCGCATAAATAAGATACTGGAAAAAAAAAAAGGAAAAACCGTTCAAAACAACTTTTCCGTTCCTCTGAGCTTTTACCCGAGGGGCTGCCTTCATCATGCGGAAAAAATAAAGGAAAGTCCCTGAAATCTCGTTGGGCGGACAAATCTTTTTCCCTTTTCTTCGCCTGCCGCAGCGACAGCGGCGTGCGCGAGAGCAAGGCGCCCGAGGGCCGCTGCGGGAACCGTGGAGGGGGCGAAGGACGGCCTCCAGCTGTCGGATCATTCACTGAAAAACCGGGAAAAACTCCTGTCGCGGGACGAAAAAGTAACGTTTCAATTTGTCTCCTTATCGGTTTCTTGACTGTCGCGTCGAAGTTTTCGATTTTCACCTCCGGCGAATTCTCCGCAAATGCCGGCGCGACAGGAGAGATGCGCACTCCGACGGGAAGGCGAAGAAAAAAAGGAAAAGGGAATTCGGCTGCAAATTCATTTTCTCGGGCAAAAATCGAAGACCAATTTCTTCGCTTTCGCATTTGAAATTTCCGCAAATCGTCCAATGAGCGTCAAACCCGGGAACTGAACGTCAAAATTGCGCGAATATTAATTTTTTTTTTTTTTTAAAGTGAAAAAGAAAAAAAAAAGGAGGGAAATCGCTCGGAGGTGCAACAGAAGAGAAGAATTTCGTTTTCAAAACGCGAATCGCACGTTCGGGTTGAGACCGGTCGAGGAAAGGCGCGGGAAAGCGAGAAAAGCGCGAGGTCGTCTTCCTTCCGGCGCTGTCGGAGAACACTTTTCGGCGCCTACTGCCCCCGCCGGACCGTGCCGAGCACTCTCTCCCGACTGTCCTCCCGTGCGAGGCAGTTGACGCGCGGCAGCGAGTTCCCGTTCGTCGTCACCCGCGACTTCCGGCTCCGTTTGAACTTCGCCACGTCCTCGCCGAACACGTCGCCCGTCCTCAGGGCGGAAATGAGATCGTCGAATTCACCCTGGAGAGAGGCAAAATTAAAAAAAACTTTTTTTTCCAGTCTCACCCGCCACGCGTTTTCATTCCACCGTTTGGGAACAATGAAAATGAAGAGAAAAAAAATTTTTTTCTTTTGATATTTTTTTCTTTCGACCGGGGAGAAACGTTAAAATTTTGAGTTTGAAATATTTTTTAATTCGGCATTTTCTTAGGTGTCGCTCTTTGCTTCCGTCTCGGGGCGCGAAGCTTTGCTTCCTTCGAGTGAAAGCACCGACGACTGGGCCTGAAAAGTATTGCAACCCTAATCAATTTTTGGCCGCCCGTGGACGACGAAACATTTTTTTTCCTTCATTTCCTCTTTGTCGAACCTCCCCCGGGAAAATCTTCTTCCGCCCTTTCACGGTTCGGAAAAACTAACCTTGTCCCCTCTCGCGTCTTTGTGTATCTCGTTCGGGTTCACGCCGTTGCTTAGCCCGTTTTTAACCCGGTTGTCAACGAGAGCGTCCTTGCTGCTTCTCCTCTCTATGGTTCTCTTCTTCAGCTGAAACGTATAATTTTTCCGTTTGAGATTTCTTTTTTTTTTTTTTTTTTTTTTTTTTTTTTAAATCGCGGAATATTCCCGGCCGGGAAAAACTTTAATGGACGTGCGACAACCTCGGCTTCCTGTTTCGCTCTCTTCTCCTCCTCGTCTTTCTTCCTCCTTAGATTCTCGTTGTCCTGCCTGGCCTCGTTCAGGGCCGTCAGGAAGGCGTCGAATATGCCGAAGAAGTCGTCCGGCTGGATGGAGGTGTTGTCCTCGCCGAACAGCCTCACGGCGCGGTCGAACCTAAAAAAAGAAGCAGAGCCTTTTTTGATTAAGTAATTTTTAGACTGAAATTGGGATAATTTTTGCTGCAGATACTTTTCGGTGTTCGTTTTCTTCAACGAGCGCCTTGTGAGAAACTCTCCTTGAATTTCCCGCACGTGAGTTTGGAAAATTGGGAAAAAGGCGTTTCGGAAATCGCCGCAGCACTCTTATTCTAACTTAACCCAACGTGGGTAATCCATTGCCCGGTGAGACAGGTAATGCCTTGAACTGTTTTCAACTCATTCAACATAAAGGAACGCTTCGAGATCCGCAGCACGTCAGCTTTGATCGGTCAGTCAAGTCAACTGTCTTTTATTTGATACTTTTTTTCTACCCTCAATCCAGGATGTGGTCTCTCATGCCGCGTGGCTTACCACCAGAGTGCTTCCTCGGATGGAGAGCACTGTTCGGAAGCAAGGGAATTTCGAACGTCCGACTTCGAAATTGTTGCCCTGGCACGTGAAAACCTTCTCCACCCTCGAATTATTTCTAATACATGAACATGAAAAGGATTCTAACGCTCGAACAGAATGAAAAATATTTCCGGTTCGGGAATACTCTCCACGGGGCCGTCAAAATCAAAACAAAAACGTTGCGGGGGTTAAACCGGAAGTGGACGCCGCCGGCAATTCCGCCCCATGATGCAAAAACCTGTTTGGTTTCGCGTTAGAACGTTACCTCGTCTTCATATCCTGAAACAAATCTTCCAGCTCGGAAAATATGCAAGTAGCAGAGGAGAGGAACTCCTTCATGACCGGAAGAAAGCGATCAACTTGCAGAAGTTCCGTCACGGCGTTTCCGTTCTGCGACCTGTGAAACTCCACCTCGCGCTCCACTTCCTTCAGGCCCAGCCTCAGCGAAGACATGTCCTTCTCCAGCTCTCCCAGGCTGAAACGTGAACACAGAAGTGCTGTTCCAGTTGGGTTTCTCCTCAAATCAAACGCTCGTTCTTTCCACAACAAAGCCTCCGCTTTTGCGTTTGTATTTATAAAAAAAAAATATATATATATGTTTATGAATCAACTCTAAAATTTTTTTTCGATAAGATTATGTCAGGTGAAAGATTATGTAAACGGAAAAAAAAAATCGGAAAGTAGAAGTGATTCACGAAAATGGAAAAACTGAACATTGCCAACGGGCTTTTAAGGCATTAACCGTCCAGGTAATGCGGCTCAGTGACTGCAGAAAAATACACTGAAATATATTCTTCGCTGCGAGCAGCAACTAAAATTGTGCTCCAAATCCAAAAAAAATACCGTTCAACGACCTGGATTCTTATAAATTGATCTTCTGGTGAAAAGTGAGTTCTTATGTGCATGCACGATGATTTCTTCTTTTGTCAACCATTTACTGCCTTCCTTTTCCTTGTATGAATGAATAAAATTGTTGATCTTCCCTGTCGCGGAGTTTTGAAACTATTGAAAATGACCGAAACCGATCCCGCAAACGCTAATATTCCGTTCGTTCCATGATTTATCCCCTTTTTACGTCTACTGCCTTTGGGACTGCGAATGCACGTTATGTGCACAAGCAAGCGATTTCGAGGTTCGTCGCAATTCTGAAGTCGATACTCAGCGGTAGAACTTCTAAAACGAAGGATTTGATTACCTCACTTTGGAAGCTTCTCTCACGAACGAAATATCTTCCTCGAGCTTCAAAATATCCCTGAACTTCTTCTCCAAAATATCGACCAAATAATGAAGCAATGTCGTTCCCTTGTTCGAGCTGGATTTCGTATCCGCCAATCTGTTCAGGGACACCAGTCGGAAGCTGAAACAGCGAAAAATTAAATTTTTTCACGCGATCGAAATGAATCGTTCGAAACCGCCGGAGGAGGGATTTGGATTTATTTCGTATGCATTTTTCACTCACCCGGCGGCGTTGCCCCGAGCACCGCGGTTCATGTAGTTCCCAAAAGCGAGGACCAATTCGAGCAGCTTCCGCAGCCTCCGGGATCGCGCGACCTGCCTCGACGCCTCCATGACCGCCTTGATCCGCGGCGTCACCTCGTTCACGCTTATTCCAAACTTTTTCTTAAAATGTAGAGATCGTAATCGCTGCTCATAATGAGGAATCCTGAAAGTTTAAACACTTTCCTTAATATCCTTTTCAATTTTTTCATTTCTCTTTTTTTTCCCGCCTTTCGCTGCCCGTTTCTCTTCGGCTCGGACTTATCTCGACTGACGATAAATTGAAAAATTGCTGCAAGCATCCGTTCGCATATTAGGCCCTAATTGTCATTCCAACAATATTCTAATGGTTAATTTCTAATTCAGGCTCTTTCGTCATTTTTTAATTCATGAATAACCTTGACACGTCATTCTCGGTGACGTTTCCAACACCTATTTGGGTCTTAGCCTTTGAAATGAAAGCAAGTTTAGATGTTTTCAGCAAGATTTCATGCGTAGCAGGTTGCTATTTCTGCACGCGAAGACGGAATTTTCCTTCCTCGGCTTAAAATCTAAATGTCCGCCTCAATATTCGGATGGATCGTGCGAGCCAAACTTACTTGGCAATCTCGTAGAGAAATCTGTCGGCTCTGGCGAGAGATTCGATCTCGTCCGAATGCTCCTCCAGAAGGGCAACTTCCTCCGAGCTGGGGGTGAATTTCAGCAGTTGCTCCACCATATCCAGCGGGAGCTCGTCTTTCGAATCCATAGACATGATTACGTTACATATTTCGAGGTCACTCATTTTCAGTTTCGACAGGAGAATCGTACAATTTTGAGCCCGTCTCCCATCGATCACCGACAATATTTTCGTTCTGTTTTTCCCTGCGTTTATATTCCTAAGATCTTCGACGGATCCATCGTTCGCGACTCCATTTTTTTGATATGCACAAAACACCCGATCAATGTTTTCTAATTCTAACGCGTTATACAGTTTGGTATCGTCAAGCTCCGTCCATATAGTGCCGTTCAGTTTCGAATCCGGCAATTTAGACCAGTTGAAGCTTTTCAGCGGATTGGTCGGTTGCGGTATGTTCTTCTTCACCAATTCGACTTTCGGCAGGAGCGGCGGAGGGTTGCACGGCGGAGGCGGAGGGCCTCCCAAAATCGAAGGAGGCGGAGGTGCCATTGGCGGCGGAGGTGGCGGTGGAAAACTCGGCTTCGTTTTGAAATTGGAGAGCGATTCCGGTCGCAGTGTTACCACCTGCAACGAAGTAAGAAATTCCTCAGCCTTGATTCCGGCGTCAGCTTACTGTAATTAGTTGAGAAACCAGGAAAGCTTGCCTTCGCCTCATCCGACAGGCTTCCATTCGAAACAATTTGTTCCAGTCTAAGTCGCTCTTCTCTTTCGCAGCTGTATTGATGCTCCATTTCCGATCTTTTGTACTCTAACTCATTCAGTTTCTGTTTCGTCTCTATATGAAGGGTTGTTTCTTTTTCCAATCTTTCTTTTACTCTTTTTAAACTCGCTTCGATATCCTCTTTTTCTTGTGTTTTCATATCAAGCTCTTGTTCTTTCTGGAATTTAAAAAGAAAGAAGAATTTAGAATCAAAAGCACATTTACTTTTGAAATAAACAAATCATCTTGATAGTTTACCCTTTTAAAAAGTATACAAATAACTAATACGTTAACTTGACAAGATATCTCTCAGTATGAACAATAAAAAATAAAATAGGTAGAAAATGTAATGCAATAAAATCTTTATGACTCGAAAGAGAGTATGAAAACTTAAAGAAATCACTTAAAAGTCATAGTAGATATAATGAGACAAATCTATTGAAATAGTACTGATAATTATAGAAAAAAATCATTTTTTTTATTATTTAAAAAATATACTAGGGATTTAAGAGATGAATAATTAATTATTGCATTTTTCATATTTTGTTAATCGTTTCAAATAAAGCAGAAAATAAAGTGTTTATCTTTAATTATCTGTGTTTGATGCCTATAAGCTCTTGCTGACATCTATCAAATTATTGAAATGCACCTTGGCTAATTTGTTCGTTATATCCAAATTTTCCTTCTCCAATTCTTCTGCCTTCTGTCTCGCATCCAGCAATTCCTCCTCTTTGGCCAATAAATGAACTATTTCCTTCACGTTTATTTCAATTGGTGCACCGTCTGGATTTTCGCCTGACTCAGTTTGTAGAACTATCTGCTGTACGATTCTATCGAAAAGCAACCAATGATGCGGATGGCTGCTGTAGTCCAAAGGCAAAAGCAGGCAGTGCTACGGCGAAGAAAAAGAAATTTCTTCCAGTTATGCGGTCACGTTTCATGTAATTCGAAATATTAAAAAAATTTAAGTTAACTAAAAAAAAAAACATATATATATATGTACCTGTAACAAAGCCAGGAGATGGGGATAGGCAGAAGTATGGCTTAATTTTCTTCTAAGAATATCAAACATAGATGTTGCGCTCTTGGTATCCACATGTTCTTGTTCCAATTTACGGGCTAATTCTTTCTCATCCTCATTGCGAACCATTTCAAAAAAGTCTAAATGCCTGAAATGAATGAAGTAGCAGAATCCTTAGTTTAAGATACAAACTTTTTAAATAATACAGGCTAAATACTGACATATGTGAATGATTTTACACCATCGTAATGTCTTACACATAACTGGACACTATTTTTGTGCCCAATTATTTTTTAATTGAAAGAGAATACCCATCGCGTTAGAAAGTAGGCAATACCTTGTACTCCCTTTCTTATTCTTCTTTTTTAATATTTTTACCAAAAATTTTTTATACTAAAAAAGAAAATAAGTAATCTATAAATAAATTTTGCGTTTTTTGGAAAAAAGTAATAGTACCTGTCGAAAAAATAACTGGATAATATTAAACAAAGAATAATCATGGCAAGATGAATAAATGAATAGAAAAAATTTTGAATATTAAAAAATTATTGTCCGGGTTTCTTTCTCTTTCAACACAACTTACAAAATTATAGCGAATTATAATGTTTTGGTTGAATTTTTTTACTCATTTTTTTGGGCATTTTTCATAGATATTCATTCCTTAAGTATTAAAATCAAACCCATTCAAAGTTACCTGTCGAGAGTTTCGTTTTCATGGTTCCTTAATTTATCAATGACAGGTTGAATGCCAAGAAGAAGAAATTCATATCGAAGATGAAGCCTAAATTCTAGGTTTTCCTGGCCCGGGCCATAATTCAAAACGGCATTTATGAATGACATTATGGCAGTTTTCAAATTGACCTCATCCCTATATACCCCAGTGCTTCGGTCCAAATCGTTCACTATCCCCTGAAACCTCGTCCTTTCATAGGCGTATTTTTGGTAATGAAGCATAGCCTGAAGAACCTTTCTGTGTCCGCCGGGCACGAGGCAGACCGCTCCCAGGATTTCGAGGACGGCAATTTTCGTTTTTATGTTCTCCGTGCTCAGGCTCTGAGCAATTATGTTCAAGCCGGTGGGATGGGCCAAGACGTGGGCTCTTCCATTCTGCAGCGAAAACATTATTTTGGTCAAGCGCAAACCTTTTGGTCAAAAGGCCACTGCGACCTAAGTTAGCGCTATACGTACGGAATTATTCATGAGGGCTTTCAAACAGCCAATGAGGGATGTGTGAACGGAGCTTTGAGTCGTCTCGAAGTCCATCGACGAAAGGGAATTGAGGAGGGCAGTTACACCCCCGCAGTCTATGAATCTCAACACAAAAGAATGTGGTTGCGTGCGAAGAGCAGTTTTCAGTCCATCCAATTGTCTTGTCCTCGCCCGAAGTTCTTCCTCATTGTCAGACGGGAATGAAAGCTAAAAGCAAAAATTTATTAGGTGCTCAGTAGCTGTCCGATAACATTAAAATGATTTATTTTTACAACTTTTTTTGTTTCATAAAATGGTCCATAATTGCTCCTAAATATCTAAAATAATATGATTACATTATTTGTGTTACATAACTGTAAAGCGGGTTGCATCAATTGTTTACGAAAGGCGAAGGGTAACACTGGAAAATTTCCGTTTCATTTAGCAATTCATAAATATGTACAATTATCGAAGTATATTTCTTTAACAACAGAATAAATGCCCTTAAATATATAATAAATATACATTCTTTTATCTGTCAAATCCCGTCTCGTTAGCCTTGTGCTCTTCATTGTTTTTCCACTGGGAAGAGTAATAATACACATGTTCATATATTATTATTATTATTGTTGGTTCGTTTTCGGTCGAGGTCTTTGCATACCAGTTAACTAATTAGGATGCGGGAATAAAATGTAATTTGTACAATCCTTGTGCCTTCCTTTATTTCACTTAGAAAATAACTACATGGTCACCGATCACGGTGTAAATCTCGAAGACAAAATTATTTAAATGAGCCTAATTTAAAAATTTTTAAAGTTTCTTCTACTGTATCAAGACGTGCACCATTTTATAACTGATAGAAAAAGTATAATAATAATAGCTTACGTACCTTAGATAGAGATTCAACCCGTTCTATGTAATGCTCAGCGCTGTGGGAGAGGTCTGTCTCTCCATCTTGGTCCTTTTTGCGACTGCAATATATCTGCCATTTCTTTTCTAAAGGCAAACTCAACATTGCCGCCTTATTGGGAGCCGTAAGATCCAATTCTTCCTGCAAAGTAAACAAATCCTTATAATAACTGCTTTTATTTTTTAAATTGCAGCCGAAATTGGAGATTTTCACGCTGCTCGTTTACAATATTCATGATGATGGTAGTCAAAATAAGTCCGAGGACAGAAAGAGGATTTCCATGCGATTTTCTTCGGCAAAAGGAAGTCGCAAATTATTCCAATTCGACCTGCCAATATGTGTAATCCTAAAAACGTTAAACACACTGAAAAGATGTAAAAAACATGTGCTCCACTGCTGAAAATATGGAATTACATAGAATGAAAAAAAATAATCCTTTTTTTTATTAGACTCTGACATCTGTCAACGCAACAAAGTATCCCAAAATGATATTTCTAATTGACTAAAAAAAATGATTTACTATTAAAGTTTGCAGTCATTGTGGAAAAAACTGTCATTCATTATGAAATGCAGACAATAAATCAGGTTCACGTTCGTTAATTATATTTTTTAATTGTGATGTTCTTCTGTATAAATCCGTTCACTATAAGTCGCGAAGTGTGTTGTTGAAGAAAAAATGAAAATCTATCAAAAAGGACGGTTAAAATTTATAAGAAAAAAAAAATGTCATTTGCTCGAGAATAAATTACATTCTGAGCTATTGAACTGTTGTCTTTTGGCAGTCCAATATTCAAGGACCATATGTCATTTAAAGGAAAACCAGTAATTTTAATCGCATAATGCCTCACAAACAATGTTAAAAGGAAAAGGTGAATAATTGAATGGATTGCTGCAGTTTAGTTTCTAATGTTGCACATATACACATGCACGAAAATTAAAGGTTGTAACTAGGAATGACGAAGTTAGTCTTGAAATCGGTGCAACTTGCACAAAACACGATATTTCCTTATGAAAATTCCAGATTTTGTACAACTGATAATAATGGTTACTCGCCCGAAATAACAAAAGCACCACCTACAACTATATTAATATCAGTTTTACACAGGCGTACGCGTTTTTATGTTTATACTGAATTATATACATACATACATATATATATATATGAATAAATGTCCCCATTTCTGGTGTTTTTAACTTACCACGAACTCCGCAAATTTGGCGTTCAGTTCCTCTTGAGAAGGCATCGGCTGCGTCGGTGTCATTGCTTGCAACGTCAGGGTACCTCCTCCGTCCACGACGCAATACGTTATTTCGGGAGGTTCGTCGTTCTAAAAAAAAAAAACAAGAAAATATTGCCGGAGTCACGGATTTCCAATACAAATTTTGCAACTTTAGCCCGGTTGCTGATTTGCCGAAACACGGAACCTGGAAAATCCGCATTCCTGTGGAAACGGGAACGAGAAAAGGTTAAGAAAAGTTTCAAATCGCCAGGAATCGAAGACGCGAGTTAATTATACAGACACCGAAGGAGATGCATACAATAAGGAGGTATTAAGGGGAAAGGCAAGTTAATGGCTTCCGGTAATCAGAGTTTTTCATTTATTAAAACGTTCGTCGTAAAACTCGACGAATCAACTTTCTTGGTCTCTCTGTTAAATTGAAAGTAAACGTTAATAACTGAAGTCATGAAAGACGAGAGAGAAAAAATCAATTAAAGTAATAATCATCATCTTCATTTAATAATATACACACATTATTCTCTTAATAAGTCACCGCAACATGCAGGTAAACCCTGAAAATAAGTCTCCATCTCTCTCTCTTGTCGTCCCGATCTTCTGCCGATGGTCGTGACGGAAAAGTTGCCAAAGACCGAGATTGCGATCACCTCACGATTGCAGCCTCCGGCTATGGTACCGCGATCTTTGAGAGCGTTCCCCGGACCAGGGCTTCGGATCGGGAGCAAAAACAAAGGCTGCGACGACAAATAAATTGGAGCGAAATCATGGATATTATTGGAAAACCAGTCTTTTCCATGGTCGATGATGAGGCGGTACCAGAATTTTCGAGCAGGATCACCAAACCCTCGAATTATTTTCCCTGTGCCTTCGTAATGGATGTTACGTGAAGCCATTTCAACATGTAAAAGGAAGCTCCGGATTCCGTTTATCATCTCTAACCCACGCTTGCGCCTATTCTTACATCAAAGACCTGACATATATCCCACGGCATAATGACTCTTGGTGCACTCGGTCTATTTGTATAATGCCTTTTTTCTTTTTTTGTTTTTTTACTGTTAACCCAATCTGTATTAAGTACCTTCACGCGTATAGGAAAAATTAGTTAATCTAACGCTGTACCAAAAAAGAAAAAATTATAATCACCACACGTAAGATGTTTTCACAAAAAAGTCAAAATTTTTTAAAAAGTTAATTCCAAATCAAAATCCGATAAGGCTAATGTCAAACAAAGAACAAAATGGATTTAGGATCAAGTTAATGAATTGTCTTCCATTAAATTTCAATAACGTAACAGGGAGCAAGTCTAAAAATCTGAAAGCTGAAAAATGTCGCTGATCGCACTTGCAATTGCATGAAAAACTATTCGTCTGAATGCATGAATCAAAGTTTTAAAAACATTGATGTCATAAATTTCGGGTCGCCTCTCGTAGAAATTATTTGAAATAAATCAGTGTTTTAGATATTATGTTTGTTAAAGTGCCAATTTCGGATCCAGTACCCATTCGAAATTCCGCAGGTTCGCAGTCAGTCTCAGAAAACAACTTTAACAACTTCTTTCCCTCCCGCCCGTCACCCCAGAGGACCGTATCGCTGCAAAAAAATACAAAGCGATAAAGATTCGAAATACCATCCCAAAAACCATCCGCGACTTTTAATGCTTCATTTGTATTCAAGGATATCAGCTACTTAAGATTGCTATCGTTATAACACCATCAAAAGAGCGACCGAATACCGAAAAGCTTAGGCAATCGCCATTAACAAATAAAAGAAAGTTGAGAAGATTTGAAAAATATATTTTGGAATTGTAGAAAATATGAAGTATTTGCTCTTCGTGTAGGTATCGTGGAGTCAAATCGAGGGTCAGGACGAACATTTTTTTTTTCCCTTTTTTCTTTTCAAACCTAACTCCGTAGGAAAAGTTTAACCCTTTTTTTTTATTGTACAAGAAGCTCAGAAGATAAAATACGGTGATAAAATTAAAATTAAAAATAATTATTGGTATGTGAGAAAACCCTTGAGGAACAACACGAGAAAGACTTATTGCGGTTCAAATTGGTGGATTCCACCCGGGGGGAGAATAAAAAAAAAACCAACACAAGTATGCATTATCATCCCCATTGCAGCCTCAAGCCAATGTAGCCTCGATCCCATATGAACCCAAATTTTTTAACTCAAACATGCTACTTCTAATAAATTATTTAGGAATTTTCCCATGGAACGTTACAATTTTCGAGACACAGACTCATTTAATGGAATTGTAAATATTAAGGATAATATTGCAAGCATTGCGGATAGATTAATGTATAAACGGTTTTCTATAGACTGTTAATGCGTAAAAGGGTATAGGTACGAGAAGACATTCGCATCAATAATTGCTTCGAATGAGCAATTATTCAGAAATGAAGAGATTCAGATAAATCCCTTGAAATTCTTTACAGATATCAATCTCTTCTCGATGTACGTCTGTCAAAATCAGACTCTCATCCCAGACTGTACTGATAAACAAAAAAACAGTGATTTGTGTTATTGCATAACGCAATATAAGCAATCCATAATTAATAGTTAAATTATGCTCAAGAAATTACTTTTATGGGAAGAGGATATCATATGAAAGGATATCAAATTTACATGCTGAATTATTCATTTACTGGAAATTGTTCGCTATTACGTAAATAGACTCGATAAACAAATATAAATTTTCAAAGAACAACTGACAATAATCAAGATTACAGCGTAAAATTAAAAAAAAATCATACCTGAAAAAAATAAAGAACAATTTGTATTGTAAAAATTTATGTCTTTTTAAAAAAAGTAATTAAATGTGAACTGAAACATCGTTTATTTATTTATCCATAAGCCGAACTGTACTTTTTTACCAGACCGTTCACTATCAACTAGTATTTCGGCTAAGGTATTCACAGGTACTTAACAAAATAAAAATTAATTTTTATCGGTTGAAAAGTATTCAAAATTGTTCGCTGTATTAGCTATAATTAATAACATATTCAACTTTCAGCATTTGCATCTGACTAATTTGTATTGTCGGATGAAAACTTTTCGGGTTTGTCGCTGAGATTAAAAAAAAAATTATTAATAATATAAAAATTTATTACTTAAAATCAGCACTTTCTGGTTCTGTAATTTTTCTTTCTCCATGGAAAAACCAATATCAACGCTAAAGAAATGTATATATACATACTTAGATAGTATATATATGAAAGTAGCGACTTCCGATAATAAGGCCAAACTGTGATTTTGAAGGAAAAGATCATTATCGAAGAATAATTGCCGTCATCAGTGTGTCAAAGTTTAAATTGAACATCACTTCAGAAGGCTCGAAGTGCCCATTTGCGCCCTTAGCAGTCAAATAATGTTGCATGGACGCTTTTTTCTTACACGTTTGAAGGCAGACGAAAGCATTTTTCGATATGGGAAGAGAAAGAGCGCGATCCGGATAAAATGCACTTTCGTTTGCTTCTTCCTCACCTGGATTCAAATATCTGGCACAAGGACTATGATTAATGATTTATAACAATCATTTTGGTAATTTCACCCATGATGAAGATAATTTCTCTTCTTCAAATGCAAAAGCCTTAGCGTTTCCTCCTTTAAACCTCAAACCATGTCGAAATTAACTCAATTGGTAAACTGAAATATGGGCAATAGCGGCAAGTGGGATGTATAAATATGTCCTCCATCACTGCTTTAATCTAATCGCTGTATAAGATGGCTTTTCCTTTTTTTGCCTTTCAGTTAAATTCGTTCAGAAATTCAATTTTTCAGGCGGATAAAATAGAAATTATTTATCGTAGTGAGAAGACATCGAAATCATTTCAACTCGAGACAGATTTTTGTATTAATCACGTGTGCTAAATGACTAACTAATATATTATTGAAAACTTACAGAAAATTTTAACAGAAGAAAGCAAGGATATAAAAAGAAGGAGAAAGTTACTGTAAAAATTGGTTTACGAAAATACTGAAAAAAAAAAAACACAAAATCTTAATACCTTTCATAGTGATTGGACTTTTTCACTGCCGTTACCCATTGGGATATTAAAATCAAAAGAAATTTTTTTAATAAACGGAGTCATTATGTTGTAAAAAACTTTTTATTCGATCGTGTAGAACTTTCACATAACAATTAACGGAGTTTACACAAGAAATAAATAAAAAGTCAAAAGTACATTATCCTAAGTGAATTAATGTAAAGATGCAGTGTAAAACAATTAATTATAAGAAGATGAACATTATAAAAATTATTTTATCCACATATAATATATTCATATGTTCTAATCTTAAATCGTGTTTACTTTATGCAGCTGTAACCCAGAAATGTTCGGTTATTTTGCGCTTTTTATTCAACTGTATTTTTTTTTTTTACAGTACAAATCTTGCAATGAGTTTTTAATTATGAATTATTTTAATATTATATTCTACAAATGCATTGCGATAAATGAAAATGAACTTCGTCGAAATGTATAAATCTTTATCAAAAATAATTTCAAATGCCAAAGAATAAACGTAATCTATTATTATAATTCATCATCACGTTTACAAGGTTCGGTCATTGTTTAGTATTATATAGTTATAAAAGCACAATTTTTTTCACAATTATAATCAAAACTGACGATGAATTTAAACCAAGACCACTGTGATTCTTTTAAATGCATTTCACCTCTGGCTACTTAGATGGCACAGTCAAATAAAACCTTAACCAGAAGAAACATTTTTTTCATTGTGCCAACATTCGACGGGGGCTAAATATTATCTTTAATTGCTGCTCTGCTTTCTATTCATTAAATAATATTCATCGTGACTGGTAAGAAATAGCAGACGGCAATATCCATGTGGCAAAATTTTCAACATTCTTTCGCGAGCGGAATGGATCAGTGAATGCGATCCGACGATGGAATCCCTGCTAATTTGTAATCGAATTTTTGGCTGCACGTTTTTTATTTTTGAATGCAATATGATCGCTCTCACAAATCCTGAAAAAACCCACAAAGCAAAGTTTACGAGATAAAATGGCAGGTTCCTGAAAAATGGGCAAATGATCTTTGGCAAAAAACCTCGGTTCAAACCTGACTATTAATAAATGACCTCTGAAGATCGCCGAATACGTGAAAGAAAGTATTTGGAAGAGTTTACGAGTACCCATGCGGAATTATATTAAAAGAGATTATGCGGTAACTGGAAAAAAAAATGCCTTTCCCAATTTGAAAAATGTCCGTAAAGTCGAATACGTGATGCACAAATCCTCAATCCTGAGATGCATAACGTATATTCATATGTATCTGAGAAAAATATATTCGGAGTGTGAAATTGTACGTTTTCGGGCTAACTGCAATTTTGTTTCTTCTATATCCCATCACGTGAAGCAGGTTTTTAAAGGCTGAATGAAGTGGATTTTGATGCCGTCGAAGCGTTCCAGTGGGTAAAAGAAAAAAAAAAAATCACGCCTTAGGGTACCGCAAATTTTTCGGTACCGACGGCACATTTTCGTCACATTTCGTCGTTGTTTTCTCGTACGTCTCCCCAACAGCAATACATACAAAAGCTGCGCCGTAAAGCTCCCATCACACTGATTTAGGGGCAAACAAAGTTGAACTGTTAAGGGAAAAATCGACCAATGTTACTGGGAACAACTGAAGCAGATCTTTCAGCGTTCAGCGATGATTTTTCGATCAATCGCTTCATCCTAGTATAAATTCACTTATAAGCGACGCACCGAAAACCAATCTTAGAGAGTAATAAAATTCCAGATGCTTATCGTATGACCCCCGCGCCTAACGATCTTGATCTTGAAAACGACTCTCACTTAAAGGCGTGTCTATTTCACTCGTCTTTAAGGCCAACATCGTGACATTATGTACGTTCTCCATCGTATCATTACCAACCGCAAATAGCTTCAAAATAAAAGTAAAATCCTCAAGAGAAATCGAAATTATTATTATTATTTTTTTTTAAAAAACTTGTACCCTGACCGGTTTAAGAAACTATCAACTAATGAAAAAACAACGTAAAAAGCTACCAAAAATTATTTTGCGGATCGTCTGCCTTTCGGATTTTGTCACAGTGAAAAAAAAAAATAAAAAAGCAAAAGTCACCGATTAAACATATTTGTATTACATCTGATTGTAAGAACAAGCCCCGAGAAAAAGAAAGAAAAAAAAGTAAAACAAATTACCAAAACCATGCAGGTAAAAAGCCGCGGAATCCATAAATTTGGCACTCGATGTGACCGCATCCTTTTGTATTTCATTTTGAATTATTCCCTTTCGAAAAAATAAAATTGATCCAGCAATAAAAATAAAATCAGGCTTTTTCCTTGGAAAAATATAAATTATAAAATCGTGTCAATAAAAAAATATTTTTTTTTAGTTTAATGTAACACGTCGGGAAAGCGGGATAAGGTATGTTTCAAAATTGTATAAAATTGTAATTATATCTGACAAAAATTCTTTTGGAACACCCAAACGTCGGTGATCTCTAACCTGTGATCTATTTATATAACCACGAATCAAAATACAGTAATAAAAAATAATGCCACATATTAGTTTGCAAAATGAAACAAGTGATGTAAAAAACTAATACATCGTTCTCAATATACATATAAAATTTTATTAAGAAGTAAATTCATCCTATTTGTTAACATTTGTGTATGTGTGTAAAAACTCGGAATTTTCATGTCAGATCAATGAACTTTCTTCTTAACTGAATTTTCAAAATTTTCCTCACTTGAAAAATGGGCAACTGGATCCTCTTTCTCTATCATTAAATAATTATACTTTAGACATATGACCCTGTATTAAATAATTCATATATAAGTGTCCTTCACAATGAAAACATAAACATAAAATGTAGAGGAATCATTTTAACATTTGATCAACAATATTTCAGGTAATTTTTTTCGCCAGTCTCCTTTTTTGAGATACGTAAGATGTCTAAAATTTCTAAAAAAAAAACAAAAAAAAAAAATAATAATAATAATAATAGTTATACAAGCATTTAAATTATTTTTCAAATATCGTGTAAATGTGGTAAATATATATATATATATATATATATATATATGGAGTTTTTAATTATATATATACTATACATATATATATATAGTATGTGATATTTTTGATGTGGCACAGAAGTAAATAGCCTTTCTCCGCATTTTCTTTCTTTTTTCTTCACCCATACGAAATCCAGTCGAAAAATATATATGAAAATAAATTAATAACCAAGCAATGAATTGAATATAATCGAGAAAATACACGGTTATAATAGGAACTGACAAGTGAAAGGATTACAAATAGATCCTCCTTCGTCCGACTAAAAACCCAGGCATGAATCGAGCCCGACATTTGACGAGGCCTACAAAAAGAGTGAAAGGAGGGAACTATTGTGGATGTTTAAATCATTGATATTTTATATTATGAAAAAAAAACATGCTACATCAAGAAAACGAAAAAATTAAAAAAAAATGTAATTATAAAAGTTGAATACTACTGAGTGCCAATTGTACAGAAGATATTCCGTGAAAGTTAATTTTGAATAACATTTTTATACTGATATTCTTTTACACACTTTTTATTGAGCGTGTTGTCTCACATAAAGTGAGGAAAGTTATTCTCGATGTTATATAATATTATTTAAAAATAAGATTCGACTTCAATGAATCGATACACTTTGATATCGTCCAACTTTCGTCACGTTATATATATATATAATGACTGTATGAACAAGAAAAACATCTTAAATTTCACGGTTTCAATTACGAGAAAACTATCTTAGGTATCGTTCACTTCATAAATGTAACTAAAAATTGATTATAATCGAAGCAAAAAACGAAAATCCTATAAATATAAATTAAATGTTGTCTAATGTATATGAAAACCGTTATATCTTCATTGAACTTTCAAATTCTCTACGAAATATTGAGCACTACATAAAGTTTCTAAAAATCAAAATTATTTATCGTTACCCAGTGTAAAGTATCAAAAGGGGAAGTATTTTACAAATCATATATATAAAAAAATAAGCAAATGGCAGTTTTATTTGTGTTTCATTATCGGGAATGAGAGCAGATTTGAAATTCAGCGCTCTTAAAGTTTATATAGAAAAAGCTTATTACGACATTTAATAACTATAATACACAAGACATTATATTTTGTTCTTCATATAAATCCTACTTTTCTCTTCTTTAAAATGTGGATTATATATGTAAAAGATTTGCTTTGCTTAAAGTTAAATTCAAAATCATTTATGTTTCGGAAACCGTAAAATAAAGTTCGAAGCAAAAATATTGCAATATTCCATGTATAATCAAGAATTCTTTTCTTTTTTCATTATACATGATATTTTATTTTACATGTTATATTCTCATAACCGTTGTGTAAATTATAGCATTGAAAATTTCTGACAAATGGTATTTTAACCTGTAATAACCAAAGCCGAGACAAATATGATTCCCTCAATCCGTTGCTTAAGTACCTGATACATGCAGAACATTGGCGTAATAACGAGGTAACCACACAGCTGATAAGAAATAGGACAAAATTGACTTTTAGGTTCAAAAAAGTCAAAAATTGCAAAATCAGTAATTGTGTAATTTTATACGCCATATTTGACCGCGCTATAAAGCCATCTTTATGCAAGGTTAATTCATGATGAATAATAAATTTAGTATAATAAATTCACGCAGACCATGCAATGCAATACCCATGGAACGATTATTTTTTTTAAAGTTTAAAATCGGGAAGTAACGACTATAACTCGCAGAAAAACATAAGTTATATACCAAAATATGCAAATAAAAGCGCTTATTTTGCAGTTATATGATCAGAATCTTCGCGAAATTATCTTGTCCAAAGGTAAAAACGTGATTTTTCAAATCAAAATATTACGGCAAATATTTAATCTCAATTTTTTTATCACAACTAAGAGTAATTACTGGTTTGCCTTTCGTATACTCTTATATTTGTCTCCATTTTTTCACTTTAAAATCAAATAAACAACACTTTTACGACAGCATAGAAAATACCAATTTAAGACAAATCACTTACAATGCCTTCGATAATCTATGACAATAAATAATCATGAATGTGTTAGTTGGCAATGAAAGAGAGACCATTTGGAAAAATATATCTTTTTTTTTGGAATGCGGCGTGAAGGTGAAATTCAAAGCCGGTAATCACGCAAAAATGATGAATTTAAGAAATGTTAGTAATATAGACAGAGTTTTCGAACGGTAAGAGTGGTTAAGGTTATAAAAAGAACCACCAAAAAGGCAAAACGATCTGTAACAGGCAGAACAAGGGATTAATTTAATGGATATTTTGAGATTTTCGCTTTGATATAAAGCGGGAAAAAGAAAAATGTTTTTCTGCTATTTTCCTGAAAATTTTCACCGGCGAAGTAAGGTTTTAATATCAGGAAAACTTGTCGCACGAATAAAATCACGATCATTAAAAGCCGCACAAGAAATGGCAATTCGCTATTTCAAAGCGAATTGTTAAGCGGCCGCTTCTATTTTTACTGAACAAAATAAACCGAGCGAAACGGTGCAGAAAGAAGTATGAAGTATTTCATAATTAATACCTTATACGTGTGATGTAATTCAAAATGCATTTGTGCCATCCCACATGTTTAGCAAAAAAATGCCGGGGATAAGCAAACGGTTTGTTCGCCAATAACACTCGGCCTTTATATGCAATGTAAAGGAAAAACTGCAAAGAAAACAATGGATCCCAAAGTGATTCCTGCATGCGAAAAAAAACTGGAAATTTTCGGTGAAAGGTTTTGCCTCAAAGGCAAATTGAGAAAGTTAACCGTGACTTCACCCACGTTAAACACAGTGCAAGCTAACTTACAGCAAGGCATAGCACTTCTTGTACAGCTAATCGCGACACCCTCAACCCAAATTCTTTGAACTTTTCAAGAAACAACAAATTTTGCATGGTGTCATTTGAAAAATATAGAGAAAATTAGCCGTAATATTTTTTCCTCTCAATCTTAAATTGGTATTCGTTTTTAGCCTGTTCTTAAACAAAAAATCGGCTCGGGAAAGCATGATGGAGGAGAAAAGCATAGGAAAAAATTATGATTGATATATATGAGCTGATCAAAGAAAATATTTTTATTCTAGAGTGAAAGGAATAAGATTTGTAACGAATTATACATACACAGGGATAGATTATAACTGCATTTTTTTAATAAAACAATATTTGTTTTTTTGTACCAATACATGAATTCTACATATATATCATGTATTTCATTTAATTATAAATTTAAGTTTGTTCTTAATGTTGGAATTTTCGCATACTTATCTGCACATAGAAGATGAGGGAAACATGAATATTATTAACATATAAAAAATTTATTCACTTATCATTGATGGATATTTTTAGGCATTTGACATGAAAAAAAACAGGTTCTCATGGTATTACATAGAATTGTGTAGTTACATCAATAATATCACACGATCGCATTAAATAAGAATTAATTTTTAATATGTGGCAACTAACTGAAAAGAATACAATACTGGAACAAAAATCTTATAAATAAATTATTATAAATTGGGCATATTTAAATGAATATATCGGGATGTTAAAATAGTCTGGAATCAAAGAAAACCGAGATACGAGCAATTTAATATCAAATGTGGGTGGTATGGCAGGAGTGGTCCAAAGGGAAAAAGCCAAATAAATCAAGCCTATAAACCATCCATAATAAATACTTAAGTTTCAGTTTAATTTGTGCAGTGTTATGCTCAAATGACTTAAAGCTTTCTTACGACAACTGTAAATTTTAATTTACTAAAATAATAAAATCAGATGTGATAAAAAATTCGTAAACAAACATTTACGCATGAAATTTCAAAAAAAATTTTAAATTTTCCCCGATCTGAAAATGCAAGTACATAACTTATAAATTTTTCGTGATACATGATAATATGCACACATATACGCATACGCACATATACATATATATGCATATATAAATATTTTGGCCGTAAAAAAAATTCCAGATCTTAAGGGTAAAATTATCCGTTGCATAAGTTAAACGACTCGAGCAGACTATCGTGAAAAGGAAACTGAGTGCGCGAATGAATAAAATAATGAAACCGTTCTTATATCTTATTTACATATGACACATCTAAACATTAGGAACGTGAAATAGCATTGCTTAACAAGCATGAAAATGTCAAAAACCAATACGCATCTTACTTCTTGAATTTATTTGCATAAATTTTCTTCCTCATAAAACAATTGATGAACAGTGAAATTGCTTAATTTTATTCTCGTACGTTAATTAATAGTCTGCAAAATATGATATACATTAGCTTTCCGTTAACGAATGTAACTTAATGAGTGCTTAAGTGTTGCAATTGCTCACCGAAAAATAAAATGAAAATCCATCCGAAATGTATGAGGAAGACCTTTACCGAAGCAAGGCAAAACCGAAATGGTAGAATAAATCTATCGTGGCCAAAATAATTACATCAGTGAAAGTCTCATTAACTGTCAGTATTTACGTTCCTTAAGGATCTAAATGTCTTTCGCCAAGGCTGGTTCATCTCATAAGCCATCCGTTTCTTTTGGGAAGAAATGTAAATATCAGACTTATGTTCAAGCGTGACCATTGGTTTGTGACCTCCCGAAAGCTTGTTTCTAAGTGTGCACACACATGCACTATCTAAGTTAATAGCTAATTTCTTATTTAAATCATTCTCCGTGAATTTTTCTCAATCGGAATCTCTGCCTTCTGGCCCGATCTAAAATTTTTTAAAAGATCCTTATTTCCACGACATGAAAACTTCAAAAGAGAGTGATGATTGCCTCTCAAGGAACCTTCCCTAAGGCCTGACATATTTCGCCGAGAATCAATCTTAATATTAAGATTAATGAATTTTGCTCTCAAGTAACACACCACGATGCATAAAGAAGTTGTTAACATTTTGTGTTCTACAAAGCTTCTATCTTAATTGTTAAATCCATATCTAGGCCCATTAACAAATTTTAAAACTGAGAATCATGAGTAAAAGATTTCTTTTTCCTTAATGCAATAAAAATAGAGTGAATCATCGGGAAAGGATAGGCAAAAAAAACCTGGGTTTGGGCCATGACTGTTAAAGAAAAAGAGAGGCTCACGATTTAATATAATTCGAAATATAATGATCAGGTACAAGTGTATCCTAGATTTTAAAGTTAAATGAATTTGATCTTAATTGCAGCAGTGGATAAAAAAACAATTAATCAAAGTTCTTATTGATGAGTACATGTCGCTTCTTACAATCATATAATGAACTTATTTGTTTTGCCAATGATAGAAAAAATGCTCACTAAAAAAGGAAAAGTGAAACTATCATCCGTTCCTAATGGGGAAACTCTTGCTTTAAATGTAAATTAAAATCTTAAAACACGATAAGAGAAAATCATATTAGGAAAAAAATCTATTCAGTGTAGCTACATGATCAAAAATTTAATTCTAGATTCATAAAATTTCATGATCTTCCTAATATAAAATAACATTAAATATTTTGGAGTTGTTCATATGTGCAAGGGCCGAGAAAATCGAGTTATAAATCCAGATTAGTTAACGCTAAATATTGTGACGGTTGTGGTGCCGATATTAATCAATTAATACATTAATTTACAGTTTTACCTAATTTTAATTTTAGAAAACATTTTCATAAATGTGTTCGTGTAACAGATTGTTCTAGTATCTATTACGACTCCTAAATCAACCTAAATAAACGGCCTTCGAGATCATGCGTATCATTTCAACTATTGTTTATTTATTATACATCTTTTATTTATTTTTTTGTATTTATTTAGTACAGCATCGCATTCTTCTGTATGAAAAACAAGCTTACTGATGTCATTTTTAATTTTATTAATAGCATAAAACAAAAAATTATTACTTTTCGTGGCGCACGTCACTTAAACGCAGAAGTTGCAGGAATAAAATCAAGAGAATGATATGACAGATGAAGATGAAGACCGAAATAAAAGTAGGTTTTTCCGGTTTAAAATTAGCTTCAATATAATTTTAGTGTCCTCAATTTCCATTTACTATCAGTATTTAATCCTGAAGATCGATCTTTATAGTCGTATGCAACAAACTGAGACTTCTTTGACTGTTATTATTATTTATTAAATTTAAAAGTTTATATACATTATACAGTTACATACAGCCTTATTTTGTCTTTTTTTTTGCCACTGTCAAGACAAGTGACCTTGATTTTTAAGATGCATAATGAGAGCTATATTCATGTCTCAAATTTATGATTCAATGATGCATTGATCAGATGCATATGAGATTACAAATAATTACGTTCGAATTGTCCTAAATTTTTTATCCATTGATATAAATTTATACTTTAAATACTTCTGTAAGTAAAAGTGAAATTTTACGATTTTTTATTTTGAGCAGTTAAATTCAATTGTTATGCCAAATATTAATATTACATTAACGCGAAAAATAAGTATGAAATATTCCCTGTTAATATTACCCTCCATATTTAAAATCATTTCCCTCAATATGTAAACATTTTCAGACAATCCATTAAGATACCTTACAAAAGAAATGAAACCTTTTTTTGGAGTAAATTTTAAGAGAAAAAAAAAACAAATAATGGAACAAAAACACTTAAATTTAAGACTTCGAATCCATACGCGATTTTAATAAAAACAATTTGACTTCATAGCAATGACAAGGAGTTCAAAAGTTATTATCAAAGGTTTTGGTTGAAATTTTATATTTAAAACGAAAAAATTTGTATCTGAGTTCCATCAACGCTCGGGCACAGTAGTCTGATCGAAGAATCATCAATGGGTTTCCTTCTTAAACCGTCCGAAAACGTATTTGGTGTTAACATGACAAAGAATAAAGTATGATTAAATGAACCAAGATACAATAAACTTGCACACAATTATGAGATGCATATTTCTTAACTATCCAATTTTAATGAAGTGAATGTGTAAAACATACGTAAATCGTTTTATGTAACGAAAGAACAATATCGATGTTTTCAAAATTTATACATAACATTTTTCATTTATCTAACCCGATAATATATAACAGGAAATGCAATAAAACGAGAACAGCTGTGGGAATGAGAACCTCAAATTAAAGAATCTTAGGCACTAAAGACTTTAATTTGCATACAGTTAGAGTCAAATAATAATTTTTAATTAATTTATTTTCAGCTTATTTTTGTTTTTGCAAAAAATCTTACTTTTCCAAAAAGCAAATCCTGAGAGCCTCAAAATGCCGAATCCAGACTTATTAATTTAAGCGTGGAGAAAAAAACCTTCCCTTAGTGAGAATCTCTTCTTATTAAAATACAACTTCGATATTTTCCCCTAATTTATTATGAAATAAAAAAAAGTCTTTAGATATATTGCACGTAAGACAAATGAAGTGACAAGAAAAAAACTTTTCCCGTTTCTACAATTGATTTTAAATCATCTTATAAAGAAAGTAAGATTTTAGAATCATTTTTTTTCAAACAAATCTTCATAAAAACAATATGAAAGATGTTTAATTAAAAATTCAATATTCACCAGCGTAAGAATAGCACATGCCCTATTTATATAGTGTATATATATTGGTTTAGTCAGTATACAATATTAGTACATTTAAATTATAAAATTTATTTATATATATTGTTATTATATATATATATATTATTAATTATAAATACTATTATATCCTGAATTATAAATTAGTTTAGTAGTATATTCAATAGGTTTTAACATTATAAACGCTTTAATAACTGTGTCATTTACATTTTAATCTGAAACATGAAACTGTAATGTATTTCGATGCGATGATAAATGTAATTTGAATTATTAGTATCGAGTAAACAAAACGGACATCAAATATTTATAATAAAAAAGAAAAGATTAAAATGAATTCTACATATAACTAAAGGTATATTTACTTAAATATTTTATTTTATTACAAAAAGCAATCAATCTCTCGAGCATTGTTCAGAGTATGAATTGTGAATGTAAAAAACCGGGGGAAAAATATATTCAGTCCTTTGCTATAATGAATTAAAAATTAAAAACTTCACCATAAGAAATTTTAATGAGTTGCAATGCAATAAGAACTTTATAATTTCAGAACATTTCGATTCGACTAGTATGTAAATGTTACGATTTTAATTACTTCAGTGCCGATATTTAAAAATAATTTCATCTGTGAAAGCATGATTTACTTTATATTCTTAAAAAAGTACTTCCTTAAATAATCTCTAACTCTAACTGTGTTATATATTAAGTGTTTGATCCTCCTTTTAAATTACTTTGTTTTAAGGCATTTCATTGCTGAGTATAAACATCTAATTTTAATTCATCATTATAAAATACAGATAAAAATAAGTTTGAGACCATGGCGATTTAGCTTGGGGGAAAGCTAAACGGTAAAAATTTATTGATAGTGAAGAGTTATAAAAGAACCTTGCCGTAACAAATAACATCGAAATCATACAAGTATTGACAAAAATATAAATCGTAAAGGAAAATCAGTAGTTAAGGTTATTTTAAGGAAAAATGAAAAAAAAAAAATTAATGCTTAAGTTAAAATTTAGAAAATGCAAATGTCCGAGAAAAATGAAAGAACAAAAAATTTTGCGATAAATTTTATTGCGATATGGACGGCAAAATTATGGTTGAGAAAAAATTAATTTAAATATTTGACTTTTGTTAAAACTTTTTTAAAAGGCATAATCTAAAAGCAAAGTGAAATAAATTTGCATAAAATTTAAAAGAAAATATCAAAACTGAACTTTGAGAAAAATTTAACTGCTAAATAAAAAGTTTAAAATTTTATAGTCATTAAACTAGAGCTATGATCTGATCTCAAAATTATCCATTTGATTTGAATTTCATTGAAAGCAATTACCTTAAAATTTAAAACGGGTAACAATGATCGAAGTTATGCAATGAATGATATTTTTTTTGAAGCTTGCATGGATAGTTTTTGGGAAATTTGTCACAATTTTACTTTTTCATTTACTTTTTCTAATATTATACTCACTTAATGGCAAAGTCATCTTAAAAAGAGCAAAAATTTTGAGAAAGACTAACCCAATTCAAAAAAATTATAAAAATTGAATTTTTAATTATCAAGAAGTACTTCATTAAAAGCGTTAGAATATCAAAAAATATATAAAGAAGTTAACCATCTTATATTTTACATTAAATCCATTGAGATGGGGAAATTTTAAATATTGTATCTTTTTTCAAGAAAAATGTAATTTGATGCATAAAAGCGGAAATTGTGGAGAAACATAATAATTACAGATAAACGTAGAAATTTACTGGAACTTAAGATTGGTTGTACTCATATAATATTACGTATGCATTTATTGAAATTTATGGATAAATATTTCCAGAAATATGATCAAAAATTTCCCAAGTATGTCATAAATGTTTTTATTTCTTTTTTTCTACTTCAGAGAAAACGATTTATTTAAATTTTTTTTTTAAATTAATAAGAAACGAAGCACATTTGAAAGCATATACATGTGTATAAAACATAAATTAAAATCGATTTGTGGTTCGAAAGTGAAATAATGTATCTCACAAATTTTAATCCAAAAAAAATTTCAAACATGGTTAAACAATAAAAAAAACATTTTTTCATTCATCTCTCTCAAACGCGATACCTTACATTAAATAGAATATTATGAAACAAACTGTAACATACGAAAACGAATTTTAGAGAAGCATTCATTTTCATGTTTCAAGACTCTTAAACATTTATTAAATTAAACGTTTTTATAATCACTGATTGCATACTGTGAAACTGATTCCGCCTTTCAATCCTTTTCGAAGACAAATGAAAATTATCCTTTCAAAATGAATCACGGGTACTCTTGAGCATGACAAGGTGTAAATGGTACATTAGGCAATAATTTATTTCGTGATTATTTCGCATAAGAATTTCGTGTCCAATTTTCCCTTTTTTGGATAACAAAAAGAAAAAAAAATTCTTTTTTCTTATATCATTCAAGGACCGTTCGATGAAAGCAGAAAGCGAAATTAAATTATATTGGGAGATCTACAAGCCAGGTCAACAAGTTTTACATATATAATAACCAGTTTTTAAAACCTTCTTTTGCAAACATATGCGCCAAAAGTCTTCACTGTGGAAAGAGAAACAAAAATATAATTTATAATATGAATGGCGAATGAAAGAACTACCCCATTTTGAGAGCAGATGAATGAAAAACCCGCTCACGTGCAATGAAAGAAAAAATTGACAATTAAATATTGCAACAGTTTAATTCACACATGTATTTCGGGAGTAAAAATTTTGGCAACAGATAACTAGTGCAAAATAAAATTGCAATGCCAGAACAATATAAATATTTTTGATTGTTATAAGAATTTTAAACATATATTTTCAAATTAGTTTAGATGATATAATGTCACGTATTAACTTATCCTTAAACAATCAAATTGAATAAAATGTGAAAGCTATTATATGATAAAATAATATATGAAAAATGTTTACAAAAATTATGCCTGAGCAATAGGAAAATGAATTCAACATAAATTCGAGGCGGTTAACAATTTTGTATGTAATAACAAAGACTTGCTTTACGTAGTTAAATATGGATAAGCAATTTTGAAATTTTGAAGTTTTACAATAATTTAATTGTCACCCATTATTCTTTTATTCTGCTGTTCACACTGCAACTGCAACAGTTACGAAATATATGTGCGTTTTTATATTTATGAAAATAAATTAGGTTTTTAGAGGATTGCCATGAAGTATGTTTTCTTATTTCTCTTAATATTTTGTCAACTTATTTTGTTTTCGCGTATTACATAATTTTTTTTTTATTTTGCTTGTGTTTTCTTGCACCTACCTGTATGCAACCGCACCATCCTCTTTTTCCACTTCGAATAGCAGGCATTTTCAGTTCAGGCAGGGATTCTCCAATCCGGTTTGCCAGGGACGTGACGCTTTCGGCAATGTAACTAGCCGGCCACGGGCAAGGCGGTATTAACTGGAACGAACATATAGTTAAACTAATTAATTAATAGTGTTCACGACTTTGTTTTGCATTCTTAAAGTACTGTAGCTTTTTTTTTGTTTTCCATATTGTTCAATTAAAAAAAGCCATCGAATACAAATACAGATAAAATGGAACCTATTCGTTTCGTAAATTGCAGTTTGAGGTTAACTTTTTCAAATTTTTTAAAACGTCGAATTATATCCCAAAAATGTCGAATCGAAAAATTATATCCCCGCTATACATTTACAAAGATCAAAGCATTGTTCGACGTGAAATCTCACTTGACAACCCTCCTGAATCGAATTATGGATAAAACAACTTTTGATCACAAATTTATGTTTGAACCGTAAATAAAATCGAATATATATAAAAAAAGTTTCGGGTGACAAAATTTTGAAGCAATTCAGAAAAATAAAGATGAAAATTACGTGAATATCATAATTAAGAACCTGTCTTCATATGGGAATAAAATATTGTTGTCACAAGTATTTTAGAAAATCTTCTACAATGATAAAATTAATAAGAATTCCTTTAAAAATCATAATAGAAAGTCTTCATGAAAATGATTTTAATGAAAATAGTGAATTCTGAAATCTTAAAAATTTGATATTAAATTACAGATTAGCCTAGTAAAAGGTATAACCAGAATAATTAATTTAAAAAACTGAAAATAGCCGAAACCAGATGAAACTGTTAAATTTATAATAAAATATCTAATGAGAAATGTCTGGAACGCCTTTAAAAATTAAATTTAACCTAAAAAGTTACAACTTTTTATCTAGTTATAAACTTCTTTATGGTAGAAATATTATAAATCGATCCACTTATAATTTTTCCTGACCCAGGTTACAATACTGGTAAATTACCGTATAAAATAAATCTAAATTTATGCGTACTATCAATAGGAGTTAGTTGGGCATTTTTGTCCTTCCGGGTATGAAGGGAAATGAGAAGAACAACTTGCATGAACTCACGTCTTCCACGTTATGGTCAAATCGAGTAAATAAGTAGATCTGCCTCAAGTAATGTGTCGGTTTAACCGCAGAAATATTGCCAATTCAATATAATGGAAAAACAAAAACAAAAATGCATTTTAAAATCGTTTTGATCTACTCTTTGAAATTCGCATTTTTACAGCTGAAAATCTCAATTTAATTTTCTAACATTAAAAAACTTATTCGGTTTATTTTTAAAGTATAATATCTCCGAATGACTCCCTAGTTAGCCTTCCAATTAAATGTATTTCTATGAAACGTTTTCCCTTGATAAATGACCTATAAAAGCCGTTTCCTGCAGCTAAACAATATTAATCCTTACATAATCTGATTTTGTTTTTCCAATAAAGGAACTAGTAATTAAAGCAGCCTTTATTTCAAATTTAAATTTTCGCACTTTAAATCTAAATCTTTATATAAGGGACAAAATACGTTTCTTATATCAGGTTTCAGAAAGAGTTATTTCTCATATATGTAAAGATTTATTTTTTTATATAGTATTTTCCATCCAATCCCCTGAACCGACTAATATATTGACAATAAACAAAGTAAAAATATATAAATATTTATTAATTAATAACTATGGTTCATGAGAGCTGAAGTGTGGGATCGTTGAGATCACCAAAGGTTTATCGATAACGGGAATTTTTTATATATTATATGAAATTAACATATTTTAGAATTTCAACTTTTTGAATTAGCTATAAGCTACTGTTTTGAGAACTACTGGCTTTACCAAAAATTAGCTAATTCGCAATTATTTCATGAATCTTCAACAAAAAATTTTTAAAGATAATATGCATAAACTTTCAGGGGCGTGGAAGATACAATTCTTACCATAGTTATACGTTCCAGAAAAAAAAAGATGGCCATTACAACAAAGATTGTTTTAAGTAATATCAAAGTACCAAAAAAAAATTCTCTGAAGGTTACCAACATTCCTGGGCACCGACAAGGAAAATAATACATTTGCATCTCATACTTATTTCTGATCTTTAATGACACTGCACTGCAGCTCATCACGAAAATTCCTATAAACCCTAATATAAATATCTACAATTTGCAATAATTTGATACATTCAAGGCCTTATGTCATTTTCATCAAGGATGAAATTACAAAGATATTCAACTATATATAAAAAACATAACTTAATTATTTTTAAAAGCCTATGAACCATTAATTCATATTAAATTCTATTAGCGATTCCAAGACCACGATGGTTTCTTATTAATAGTCTCTCAAAATCATCTGTAAACTACTTTAAATCTATTCAGAATAATGTTGCCTAATTGCATATTGTCAAATTTCCCACCATAAAATCAATAGGACATCCTACTTCCTCCGTGATATAAGTACCATTACAAGACACAGTTCTTTATTTTTCTTTATTATGTATTAATAATCAGTCTTGTAATGCGGTCTTAACCTCAATCTTATGCATGAAACTGATGTAATTCATATCAATATTCATTAAATTTATCCTTATTAATTCTGTTTTTTGAATTAGTATTATTTTGTAGATTCGATTAGCGTTCGATTTGATCTGTTGTCTGATAGAATACATATTTCTCATTACATAGATAAGAATATCTTCAGGCATTTTGATCAAAATAATAGTCCATATTTTTGGAACCTAAAAGAATTATCGAATTCAATTTTTTAATATAATTTCAGGTACATATATCATGATCTATCTGAAAGTCATTTTAAGCTTTTTCCTTATGATAGAATGATAGTAGTTTTTTAACGGTAAAAAGTAACTTCTTTAAATGTCGGAGAAAAACTTTTATTCCTTACACAAATCAGAAATACAAATAATTATCATATATCAATATTTAAAAAATAGAATTCAATGAAATTAAATTTTTAAATATATAAATAAAAGTATATAAAAGTTTATATATATATAAATACATATATTTAAACATATATATAATATTTATATATATAAATGTAATATGAATATAAAAAGTGAGTAACTCTTACATTTATGAAATATAAAAAATATATATATACTTATCATATTTATAATGTGTAAATAAGATTAATTAATTACTTTTTAAATGGCAATTTGTTTTTAAAGTGAGACAATTAAATAAAATTTCGTTAAATAATAAACTATATTAGATCTCAAGTACCAGCATTTTATATGTTAATGATATATTAACTTTATACATCATATATTAATAAATTTTGACATTTAAAAACAGATGATCCAATAAACATATTTTTTTGAATTGGGTTTAACAAAAAAAACAAATTTAAAATATGTTAATTTGAAGTTTGATGTTGTGGCGGAGATACAATTTTATTATCGTTTCCAATCATTGATTTTCCTACATTCCATATATATATATATATATATATAAGTATTCAATAAATAACAAAAAAGGATCATTAAAAAAAATACTTAATTTGAGCTTTCAATATTAATTTCGTTTTAAAGATCATATCGAATTTATGAAAATTTTTTTTTATTTTTCATCGAAAGCATGTTATTAAGATTTTTGAGGAGAATATTAAAATTTTAAGGGCGAAAGAAAAATTAAACAAGAAAAAAGTTTGTTAAAGAAATTCACTTATTACTGTGTTATTATTAATAAAAAAAATTCATATTCAAGAATCTTAATGGACATATTTATGGAAGGCAAAGACAGTGTGCAGTTCGAAATAATTGTAAAAAAATTGGTCTTCTTTCAATTTGTTATTAATTCTGTGACTAATAAAATTAAATTTGATATGATCATGTTCTCGGATGTTTTATACAAATATACAAATCTTTCATTACATGAGAAAAATGATACAAATTCGAATGATACAAAAACAGGTTTCCGTTGTTCGGTGGCTTAATATATAGTTACCATCGGGTAAAAGATGCTGATTGAGAATGTTTTCGTAGTAAACATATAGAAAATGTTATAGTTCAAATTAAGGTTTCAAAACATTTTTGTTACAGCATTACATCAGGCAGCAGGCTTTCTAAGGCACCACCAAATTAAAAAAACTGACATCCAGTAATTATAAAATTAATTCGTATTTTCGAAAACTCATTTTATATATATTAAATAATTTTATATTTGAACATTTTCAGGTCGCTAAGGTTTTTAGCTATGACAATGTAGAATAAATGTAAAAGAAAAATCGGTATTTTAAATAGAACTTCATCTTATCATGTAGTTGAAATTAATATTTATATTTGAATAAAATAATTAAAATTTAAAAATTTCAAATCCTTCAGAACCAAATCTTTAAATGAACTTGTGTCTGATGTTTAAACCATTTTGAAAGAGAAATTTTAAAATTATATATAACTAATATAATATGTATTATAATTTATATATATTATACAATTTACATATTTAAACTATTATTAATATATTAATAATATTAAATTAATATAATAATGATTAAATT